>JAHWFP010165000.1:5844-43862 GCA_023313725.1 Lithobius niger | reverse complement strand
GTATAAAATACGGATGTAAGCCTTAAAAAATTTAAAGCCCTAAAGGAACAGATATTAGAAAAAGACATGTAAGCCATCAGCGTCGCACTAATACGTGTAAAAGAAGCTCCAGCTTGTGTTTGGGTCGCTGGAGATTCTTTTACACGTGTTAGTACGACGCTGATGGCTTACATGTCTTTTTCTAATATCTGCTGCTTTAGGGCTTTAAGTTTTTTAAGGCTTACATCCGTATTTTATATGCTTAAGCGTTTTTTAATACTAATTCAATTTAGATTTTTTTAATTAAATCCATTTACCATTCTACCTGCATAAACTCTATGATAATATATAGTTAGTTTTATTAAGACTACACATGTTACAATAAATCTAACTCAATATGGACCCATAAAGTAGAATATCGAGTGTATAAAACACTGTCATTATCCTACAAATGGTAGGGCAAAACATTATGGGGAGGGGGAATTGAAGCCTAATGGCTCCTGTTAACATATGATAAAGCTAAAACTTTTTTTACTGTTTCATAAACCAAACAAACATACACCAAGCAAACATACAGAAAATAAGATACACTGATGGCGGAATTTATAGCAGTAGAAAGAAATAAATGCTTTCGTAAATTTTGTAATTCAATGCTACAGTGAATGCACAAAAGAAAATGCTGAGCTGCTGCCTAATTTATTTAGTTACATAGGTAATACCATAAGTGCAATACCTGATTTAGGTGGAAAGAGGTCCTTGAGTAGTGTTACTCTCTTATTCATACTAATTGTCAGATAACTCGGAATGTTGTTATTTCACTAGTTAAAATCATGTTTCAATTCATTTTTAAATATGATAATACATTTTTCTGACTCGATTTATGGAAAAAAATAACAAACACGATTTTCAAAACCAATGGTTACAAATGCACTGTCGACATGTACGTCTTATGAAGTTAATTGGAGGTAACTTCTAGATAATAATGAAAGTAGTATCTAGTAAGTAAATTCAGTTGACTATTAATGCAAAAAAGTACCATGTCAACACAAGACCATTGAGGAGATAAGTTGTGGATCTTGCTTCCCAGCTCCAATAAAATTAATTTGACAACTCTATCATACCGTTTTACAAGAGCCAAGCAAAGAAGCATTACTTCCAAGCCTGCATGAACAATGAATATTGGCATGGATTTTGAACACAACACAATCTATTTTTGCCTATTCAGTATTGAATTGAATAAGCGGAACTCCTACTCTGCTTCGATGTGGTTGTAACATTGACCAGTTGCCATTTGCATGTACTAATCATAGCATGAATGATACTTTACACACATATTTACCAGCTGAAAACCTACACAGCGTAATTCTTAGTGCAGGTGACCTTAGAAATAATGTGCAATCAATCGATCGACAACTGGATGGCGTGGTGTTGTAACCTAGCACAAGAAATAGAACATGAGTTGGTATTACCGTAGATACTACGGCGCCATGCCCTAAGGCAGTCCTTTACATCATGCCTGGTAATTGTTATTTCTGAGATATTAGATTGTCGATAGGTCCTATTTTTCAAAGATCACTGTAATCACGTCAAACTAACCACAATAATTGACTAGAGATTTTAACCTTCATCTTACGTCATCAACACAGAAAAAGGAAATAAATCTGTAGACATCATGGGTAAATTTAGGTTGCCATTGTAAGTAGATTATCTGGGAATATTTGACCTACAGTAAAAAAAATGCAGTAACCTAAGCTATACCTATTGATCGAAATCATAATTATCACCTTTCTACCTACGGAGGCATTATCTGTTTCGAAACAGCGAATGATTTTTGAAAAATCTGTATTAAGCCAGGTTTTGTTGTGGTAAGAACACACTATATCACTGGTGTTTGCTACAGATTGCAGATGAAGTGAGCAGGCGTAGGCATATTTTCGACTTTAAAATGGGCGATGCTTGTTTTTCACTGTTTCTGTTAAATATACATTGAACCATTACTAGTGTTACAGATGTTTTCAGCTTCTTATTATCATCGGAAAAAAAATTCTGTAACACAGCGACATACTATTTCATGAAGTGCAATTAGCAATTAACTACATGCCTGGATTTATGGAGTCAAGGACACCGTGTACTCGTGCTAGCAATGCCAGGTAAAGCACAACACGTAATAAAGCCATCCACTGAATCATTAACAAATAAATCTTTTGTGCATTCATGTATATCCCATTACTATTCAAAGCAAAAAGTGTACACTTAAATCCCAGGAATACTGACAGTGTTGAAACCCCGTGTTCATTTTCTGATGTCGCTCTATCGTATGAGAGAACACTTAGGATTCAGGAAGAAAAAGTTGGCTTTACTGAGATAAGAATTTTTAAACCTAACTTGGTAGTTGAGATTTCCCATGTAACAGTTAATATTCCTGCGAAAAAGTACAGTATTTATGCATAGGTGGAACGACAAGACGCCAGAGAAAATGAGCATAAAAGGTTTAATGATTGAAAAACTAACACATTATGATTTGCAAGCATGGGATTGCCTTTACCAAGGTGTTCTTACTGAACACGGATCACTCAGTGAGAGACGCAGCATGGTCAAACAGGAAGGGATGAATAGCTGCAGCATTCAGCAGACCAATCCAAGGAAAAGCATGACTGTGTGGGTGCTTGGTGCTGTCTTTGAATTCAAAGTAATGAACACTATTGCACAGAAAGGTTCCCCAGGAGAACAAGAAAAATAAATTTTTGGGGGAGGAGTAAAGGGTTTACACAAGAAAACTTATCAATAAAAGACCTATTAATATACAAATAAAACAAACCACAAATAAAAATAGACAGTAACGAATAGTATTCGATACACCGAGGTTTCTTACCCAGGTTTCTCACAGGCGGGCTCAAACCCTTACAGAAACGCGAAGAACACACTACAGCTTTTTTGGAAAGCGTAGCACATCACCCACCTGCCACAAGGCACATGATACAGATAACCCTGAAATTTAAAACACACAAAGCAGCCATTATATCACAAAGCAAAAACAGGTGTAGCACAAACACATGCAAATACAAATAAAAAGAAATAGCATCATGACATAAATGCCTTCTTTGCATGGAAAATAGCAAGGTGGGAGACATGCCATTAGACTGAAATCAAACTAAACGGTTGGGGGTTGGATGGGGATTTAAAACTACGGGAAGAAGACGCTATGGCCCCTGTCCTTAAAACGACTTACAAGTCTAAGGAGGAATTAGGTTCAATTGAGACCCACAGACAGAAGCAGCTCAAGATAGCAGGCAGAAAACAAATACAATTTATTAGTGACAATTGGCCCCAATAAGACACTCTTAAACTAAACCATCTTAGTTCTAGGTCCCAGCAAAATAGGCCTATGGCCTTTAGATTTGTTTTTAACCCTAAGTCATCCCCTTTTTTTCTAAAGTAGGCTTAAATAATTGCGCCAACCAAGTCCCCCACAAGAAAGCAGTCCAAGGCAGGAGATGTTTGCTGGTCAAGTCCAGCCGTCGAAAAGGTGAACTTTATTACCAAACATTTGCTTAAATAACTTTTAAATAATAGGCGAGCACACCTGCACGAGAAACGAGGAGGAGATACAAATGGAAATACAATTACGACCCCAAGGGCTTGGGAAAATCCTAAAAACTAGGTATAATTAAGGTACATTGAGATAGCTAAATTCAATACTTAAGGCCACCTGTGAACAAGAAAACTAGGCCGGCCAACGATCTCAAAGATCCAGTCCAGATTACAAATATAGTGTGATACTACTGTTAGTACTTGACAACAACTGCAGGAAAGACCACCGGCCGCCAGCTCTAAGGTAAACAATTCTCTATATTACTTATTCAAGTAACTAAATACAGTTGCAAACCTATTTACGTTGCCTTTTGGAATTATATGTCAGACTGCCTGAGCGGGGAATCAAACCCAGGACCTTTGAAAGGCCAAGGTTCTACCGCTGAACCAGACTGACACGGCTAAAAGGAACCGTTCATAGGCAGCATTTAACACGTGCATATATACATATAAACAAACACTTTCCAATCGCCACTGGAGGGACGCTTATTTGCCGCGCCATCCTCCAAGTGAAACGAATGGAACACTTAAGCGTGAAATAATGATTGAAGACGGGAAAGCCAAAGGCTCACAAGAAATAACTAAATACAAATGCAAACCGATTTACATTGCCTCTTGGACTTATATGTCAGACTGCCTGAGCGTATTTTCAGATAAAATATAAATATAAAATATAAAATACAAAAACACTGTAAATCTCACTTATTCGTTTATTCGTAAATTAAATCGTGAGGAATTTGTATTTTCACAAAAACGTCCCCAACACCCTTGAGTCTGTGTTAAGCCTAACCATTAGAATGGTCTTAAAAAACCAAGCAAATTTACGTGTCTTTTATCCTTCTAACGTAAGTTTGCGTCATGGTCCAACGGCCCCCCCCCCATGAAGAATGGGTGTAGCAATGAGGATTCTTCACGTAAGTTGGACTTTTTCATCTTCGGAATTCAGCCTTCTATTCGTACATTAGTAATGGTCCGTTCATACATCTCAGGATGAATCAGCACATAACATATTCGAGCTCTTCCATTGAATGAGACAACTGCCTGGATAATCTCCGCTTCTGGACTTCAAGGGTTTTCAGTAAGGGCTATTTTCTCTCATAATTCCGACTGGTAGAGTCCATGGCCTTTCTCAAGTCACCCTTCCCGAGACTGACTGATGGGTGAAAGGTCAAGAAACATCCCCTGAATCCAAAAGTTGCTGCGCCGCTTACACCCTATGACAAGTTCGGCAGACCGACGAATGAGAGAACGATGCTTTACATGGATTTATTCCTGAAGGAAACGTCATAAATCTGATGAACAAGTGTTCTCCATGAGCAAAAAAACTGTAGTGTAAGTGTTTCTTGGGTCAAAAGCTGTGTAGTGAGCCGTAACGTGTTACATGTCCCTGACAATGTGCTTCATTATGAATGTTCTTCATGGTCTTGCTTCTGTGTTATGGGAAAGTGTGCCACTGCCCTGCCTTCTAAAACAACTAATACAGGATGTGACCACCGTGTTCGCACCTAACGGACTTCTAAAGGACAAACGCGTTGAACGGCTCTGCGTGCGAGAGTTCCGTCTCATGCTGCAGCATAACTGACCAAACTTTGCCATCTCTACCCTTAGTTAACTCTATGACTCTAGCCAATTTACATCTTCCTCTGGGCAACTTTTCCATTTTTAGCACTACATCATTAAGCTGGACGGGTTCTTGTTGCTTGAAGCCTCTCTGCACCTCATGAGCGGTTTTAAGTTGCAATAAATAATGACGGCGCCATTGTTTCCAGAAGCGAGCCATGAGTTGACCCTTGTCTCTCCAACGTCTCAACAATTGCGGGTTGGTAGGAATGTCTGCAGTCTGTAGCAAACTATCCGTAAGGCAACCCCCTCTACGTCCAAGCAAAAAGTGTGCAGGGGACAAATACTCCTCATCTGAAAAATCCTCTGTGAGCGGTGCTAAAGGGCGATTGTTGACAACCGATTCTACCTTAGTTAACACAGTGTAAAATTCGTCTGACGAAATCAGTGCAGAGCCTTGGGTACACCGTAGGTGATATTTAATTACCTGTACCATTCGTTCGTACATTCCTCCCCACCATGCTGCTCTAGGAGGGATCATCTTCCACTCAATTCCCAGCTGAGTAGCCACCTCCTGTACTTGTGTGTTACGTAACAAGGCGTAACTTTCTCCAAAGCAATCAGTCCACCTGCTTAAATGTTTGAGCATTGTCACTTAAGATTACTCTGCACTCTCCTCTTCTGGCAACGAACTTTCTAAAGGCAAGAATGAAATTAGCTGCACTCTATGATGCTACAAGTTCCAAGTGAACTGCCCGAGTTACTGCACACGTGAACAAACAGATGTAGGCCTGTGCCACTCCTTCTTGAGTCTTAACTGAAACCGGGCCTGCAAACTTCAGCCCACAGTGCAGGAAGGGTACTACCTCTGTCACTCGCTCGGCGGGCAAAGGAGCCTCGTCTTCACTGGCAGGTTTGGTGTTCCATCGCCGACATTTCATACATCCATACACCACCTTCCTTACCGCTTGACGACCGCGCAAAATCCATACATCCTTTCGTAACAGGGTAACGTGGTTTGCACCCCTCCGTGCATTGCCTGAATATGTCGGTCTTGTATTAACAAATCTACCAAACCTCCATCCTTCAACAAAAGAGGGTGCTTCTGAGCTTCACTAAAGGATGTAAACTCTAGTCTTCCACCTAAACGAATCAATTTCTCTGCATCTAAGAAGGGTATAAATTGAGCAATGCTGGTCCTTGGATAATTCTTTGTTTGCCAACAACGACTTTTTCTCTGGCCCAAACACTTGTGACTGTACTACGTAAATCCAATATTTCTCAGCTGCAACTATTTCCGGGTGGGATAACCAAGGAACTCTCTTACCATTCTTGTTACGACAGTTTGTACAAAAACGTATGATCCATGCTGTAATTCTTGTCAGACGTTGCTAAGAAATACAATTTCTCAGATTGTAGTAGTGGCGTCATTTTCACAACTACTTGAATTACAGTTAGAACTATTTGCTCTTCACCACTCCTCACTGACTCCTTCAAAGCTGTTTCCACTTCTTTCCAGTTGATTTCTGGTAAACTAAGCCATGAGGGCCCATGCCATCATTCCTCATTACAAAACAATTTTGGTAGTCTTTGTCCTCTCGTAATTATATCTGCAACGTTTCTTTTGCTGCTGCATTAGTGCCAGGTGCCTCTTTCTCTTGTAGGTGCTTGTGTCTCTTGAACTCTTTGGGCAACAAACAGCTTCCACCTAGAAGGAACATCCTCTATCCATTTCAAGCCTACCATAGAATCCGACCAATAGAAACTAAGTGTATTGGGTGTGTAATAGAAACTTGTGCAACACCTTCAGTAAGACGACTTCCTATGAGGCAGTCCATCCATTCTAATCTTGGAATACTCATGGGTTGAAGCGGGGCTAATCTAGACTAGAGCTGTAACAAAACAAGTGTTGAAATTTTGTGGGTTGCTTAATTCATAACGGACATAAACAACCGCCGCATACACACGTGGTCCTGCATCACAAAACGTGTGCAACTGAAAGCCAGGTAAGGTGCTGACATGTAGCCAACGTGGAATTTCTAAACGTGTGAGTTGCTGTAAGTCTTGCGTCCACTGCAACCAAACTACTCGGAGATTCTCTGGCATTTCTTCATCCCATTTCACCTTCAGATGCCACAAATCTTGTAACAAGCATTTTAACAAGATGACAAATGGTGCAAGAAAACCTAGTGGATCAAACACTCGAGAAAGCATTTCTAACATGTGACGTTTATTGGACACTTCCGATTGGCTTGCTTCTGCTAGAGCACTAGAGCGCAAACTTAAACTATCTGCCGTAGTGTTCCAGGTGAGACCAAAAACCTTGACCATTTCCTCTACAGGCTCTTCAGCCGATGTCCGACCATCCGCTATCCACAATTCTCGCAATTTTTCATCATTGGTAGCACACTTCATAAATTGCATGCCTCCTTTCAACATTAACTCGTACACCTTTGCAGACCTCTTGTGCGCTGCAGCTGTAGTATCCTCTAAACTCAAATGGTCATCCACGTATGAGTGCAAATCAAAAATTTGACCGAGTTCCCTGCTACTCGAAGGGTGTGTGCTTGCATGCAGGCGAATAGTTGCGGCAAGTAAAAATGGGCTAGCTTTCATTCTAAAGAGTACACTCGTCATGCATAGTACCCTCAAGGGTGGTTTGGTTCCTTTTTTCCATGGCTCATCCGTCCATAGAAACCGAGTTGCGTCTCTATCCTTTGGATTCAGTCTTACTTGCAAAAAGGCTTTGCTCAAATATGCAGTTATGCCAATTTTCGACCACCGGAAACGAAGAAAAAGATCAAAAATGGGTGGATTCAAACTTGGCCCTGCATGCTGACAGTCATTTAGTGAGCGTCCCTCTTCTGTCTTAGATGAAGCGTCGAAAACGATTCTGCACTTGGTAGTCTTCCTATCTTCCTTTATGATTGCATGATGAGGCTTGTAATATACAGTAGAGCTGTCCTCCTCTAACCTAACTTCTTCCGCATGTCCTTTCTTCAAATATTCAAACAAGGTACTCTTATAGCGTTCAAACATAGCAGGGTTTTGTCTCAACTTCCAGTACTGATCAGCTCCAATTAATAGATCTTCACTTGCCACTTGCCCTGGGCCCATCTTTTGATTCCAACTAAGTGCTTGATCATCTTGCAAAAATCTTTCAATCAATCCACTTTCCTAAAGCTTGACCCCATGACAAATTTCCGGAACCTGTAGATCAGAAAAGTTGACTTGGACTCCATTACTTCCACACAGCGTAAAGGAAATTATTTTGCTTCTCTGTTGACGTTTTCCACCTCCAAACAAATGAATTACTGTCTCCTCTTCCCCACTCACTGGCAATCTTAAATGCTCTACCAACCGTGTAGAGATGAATGAGCGCTCTCACTCCCTGAATTTACCAATAACACAATTTCTTCCATTCCTCCTTCTTATTGCACCCATACTCGCAATGTCTGTAACACGGAGACGATCTTGTTCTTGTTTCCTCTTGACAAAGACGCTGATCCCATCACGGCAGAATGCGATGTGTGTGTAGCCGAAGTATATACATCCTCTGATGGAGCTCTCACGCGGCTAGTTGCTCTGGCTGGAACTTCTGACATATTTCTGCTGCTGGCTGCGAGGGCGACTGAAGGTGAGTCGCGTTTATAGCAAAATACCATGTTTTGAGTTACAGCTTGACACGTCCTACAACTGACTTGCCGGTCGCACGTACTTGCGAAATGGTTGGTCTTCCTTAAACACCAAAAACACCTACGTGATGCTGCTAGGGCCATGCGGCACTCTTGATTGGTTACTGTCTTTGGGCATGCTACCGACGAGTGCGACCCTCCCTCGTTGCAAAACACACTGTATGGTTTAGAAAGCTGCATGCGGTCACCTTGGTTCCTGTTGACCCTTCCGTGACAAGCAATGAGGTGGCAGCTGTGGTTGAGGCTCGAGACACTTCCCCTTTTCGAATTGCAGTCTGTGAATGACCTCCTTCATTTAAGTGTACGGCACTGTACGTTAATTCCAATCCTTTCAATTCTTCTTTGGCGAAGTCTACCAGCAGTTGCAAATCATATACTGGCATCCCTTTGTTTTGGCGGTACCACTCTCTGATTATTGGATTTGGTACAACGAAGGAGAATAGGACAAAGCAAGGACCCCATTGTTGACACATCTTGCCCCAATACCTCTAGGGCCCGCAAATGCTTTTGACTGTCTTCTGTAAGAAGTCGCAATTCTATGATCTTGTCCATTCTTGCTACTGGCTTGAGGGCCCACAACAAACGTACATGTTCCACCACTAGCAGCTGCTTATTTCCTTATTTCTACTCAAGGAGCTTCAATGCGTAGTCGTAATTCGCCTCCGTTAAAGATAGACCAAGAATTGTCAAACTGGCCGACTCCTTTAGCAGCCCCTTTAAATAATTAAATTTGTCCACATTAGACAAATCCTGATTTTGGTCAATTCCTGGTCAGCAAATCTTTCCCAGTCTGCGATGGTTCCATTGAACTTTGGAATTTGAAGCTTTAGCAATTTGGCGGATTTCACACTTCAACCTACGGCAGGTGCTGTTGCTACATTCGACTTTAGGAATCGATTTGCTGCTACTTTTGCATCAATAATTATGTCATTGAAATTATCGTTGCTCGTGACTTCTGCGGCCACATCTGCTGCTGGGCTGGCGAATTCTATTTGCTCATTAACTTGCAATAAGGTTACTTCTTTCGCTATCAGTTTAGCTAAACAGCTTTCTACCTCTCCCCTATCGTCATCCATGTTTGCTTGCCTTAAATCTTGATTTAACATAGTAATGATTGGCCTCCTAGCTGCGCGACTATTTTTTAGTTGTTCAAGTTCCATCTTTTAATGCCTATCACATACAGCTCTGTCTCCAAACTACTAGCCAAGCAAAGGAAACATACAATAGCACAAAGGCCCGAGTATTCGAAACGACAAGAAGGCAACAACCAGAACCCGAGTTGCCCCTCCCCCTAATGGGGATAGAGCAATGGACACCACAAGAGCAACACTACCAATAATAATTCTAGGGTAAGGCGAAAGGGTTCCTAATTACCATTACACTCCCATTACACTCCTATTTACTAAAGGCCATGAAAACGATTCCCGGGTTTCGGCACCACTGTCCGGAAAATGGCAAAGTGGGAGACATGCCATTAGACTGAACTCAAACTAAATGGCTGGGGGTTGGATGGGGACTTAAAACTATGCATCCACTAGTGGTTGTGCATCGGGTATGATCGAACTTCGCTAACTAATACGGCGAAGACGATATGGCCCCTGTCCTTAAAACGACTTACAAGTCTAAGGAGCAATTAGGCATTAGAGACCCACGGACAGATGCAGATCAAGATGGCTGGCAGAAAACAAAGACAATTGATTAGTAACAATTGACCCCAAAGACAAGACACTCTTAAACTAAACCATCTTAGTTCTAAGTCCCAGCAAAATAGGCCTAGGGCCTAGGGCCTAAGTCATCCCCTTTCTTCTAAAGTAGGCTTGAATTAGTCCTAACATTTGCACCAGCCAAATCCGCGCAAGAAAGCAGTCCAAGGCAGGATATGCTTGCTGGTCAAGTCCAGCCATCGAAAAGGTAACATTTGCTTAAATAGCTTTTACATAATAGTTGAGCACGCCTGCACGAGAAACGATGAGGAAATACAAATGGAAATAAAATTACGACCCCAAAGGCTTGGGAAAATACTAAAAACTAGGTATAGTTAAGGTACATTGAGATAGCTAAATTCACTACTTAAGGCCACCTGTGAACAAGAAAACTAGGCCGGCCAACGATCTTAAAGATGCAGTCCAGATTACAAATATAGTCTGATACTACTGTTAGTCCTTGACAACCACGGCAGGAAAAACCACCGGTCGGCAGCTCTAAGGTAAACAATTTTCTACATTACTTATTCAAGCTTATTTTCAGGTTAAATTTAAAACAAAAACACTATAAAACTCACTTATTCGCTTATTCGTAAATTAAATAGTGAGGAATTTACATTTTCACAAAAACGTCCCCAACATCCTTTAGTCCGTGTTAGGCCTAACCATTCGAATGGTCTAAAAAACGAAGCAAATTTTCGTGTCTTTTACCCTTCTAACGTAAATTTGCGTCATTCTTGGTGAACTAGACTGGAAGAAACAATCCCAAAAGTAACTTTTAACGGCAAATTTTGAGACATTTGGCACCGGGTGGTTTTATCTTAATTTTGACATGCTGAATCCGAATCTGCCCGGTGCAAAGTCGAATTTCTCTTCCCAAGCCAGGAATTCAATCGGCGTCCAAAAATGAAGACCAAAAAACATGTTTTTGTTTCTAGCGCTTAAACCGTTCATCCGATCAAAAAGAAACTGGTTACCAATTGTGTTCAGAAAAACTTCTATCAATGTTTTTCTAAAAATTAACCCTTTTCTCCAAAATTCGTCATTTAAGTTCTATTAGTCCATTTATGAGTGCACGTGTGTATTACAATTACTGATTATTACTAATTATTTTAAACAGCTGCAATGTTAGTTCAGTCGGTGCAGTAGTCGTTGTAAATTAAATAAATGGATGTAATTAGGCATATTTGAAAGATGAAGATGTATATTTTCCAAAAAGGGTAATTAAAACAATTTATTTTAATTAGGCTCTAAGCTACGGCAGTTTATCTACTATGTAGCGCTTTGATTTTTTTTATTAGTTTTATAATAAGTTCCATCGTTTTAAATTAGATAAATGGATGTAATTAGGCTTAAATGAAATATTTAGTTGTCTATTTTCCAACAAGGGTAATTAAAACGAATTATTTTATTTAGACGTTAAGCTACAGCAGTTTTACTACATTGTAGCGCTTTGATTTTTTTGTCGTTTTACGGCAAGTGCCATCTTCAAAGTGGTTCAGTAATCGTTCTAAACTAGATAAATGGATGTAATTAGGCTTAAATGAAAGATGATGATGTATATTTTCCAACAAGAGTAATTAAAACAATTTATTTTAATTAGGAGCTAAGGTACGGTAGTTTATCTACGATGTAGAGCTTTGTTTTTTTAATAGTTTTACGATAAGTTTCTTCTTTAAAATGGTGTCGTTTTAATTAAGATAAATGGATGTAATTAAGCTTAAGTGAAAGATGAACATGTATATTTTCCAACAAGGGTAATTAAAACGATTTATTTTAATTAGAAATTAAGCTACGGCAGTTTATCTGCTATGTAGCATTTTGATTTTTGTATCGCTGTACGATAAGTTCCAACTTCAAACTGGTGTAACAGTCATTCTAAATTTGATAAATAGATGTAATTAGGCTTACATGAAAGATGAATATGTATATTTTCCAACAAAGGTAATTAAAACTATTTGTTTAATTAGGCGCTAAGCTACGACAAGTTTTCCAAATTATAGTGATATGCTTTTTGCATCAGTTTATCAACAGTTCCTTCTTTAAACTGCTACAGCAGCCGTTCTAACTCAGATAAAAATTTCCAAGTACTCTTGTTGGAAGATACATATATTATTCTTTCATCTAAGCCTAATCACATCCATTTATCTGAATCATAACTGCTACTACAGCAGTTTAAAGATAGTAATTGCTGTAAAATGGTGCAAAAATACAGGTGCTGCAACGTACATAAACTGCTATAACTCAGCTACTAATTAGAGTAAATCGTTTTAATTACCCTTGATGGAAAATATATATCTTAATGTTACATCTAAGCCTAATATCGTCTATATATATGAATTAGAACCGCTACTGCAACAGTTTAAATGAGGAACTTGTTTAAAACAACCCAAAAATCAAAGCGCTACAACATAGATAAACTGTCGTAACCTTCCTCCTAATTAAAAAATAAATTATTTTAATTACCCTTGTTTGGAAATATATATCTTCATATTTCATTTAAGCTTAATCACATCCATTTATCTGAATTACAACCGCGGCTACTACAGCAGTTTAAAGAAAGAACTTGCCGTAAAATGACGCAAAATTTAAAGCGCTACAACGTAGATTAACTGCCATAGGTCAGCTCTTAATTAAAATATATCGTTTTAAGTACCCTTGTTCGAAAATAGATATCTTCATCTTTCATCTAAGCACAGTCACATCCATTTATCTAAATTAGAACTACTACTGCTGCACTTTAAAGATAAAATTTCCCGTAAAATCATGCACATTTAAAACCGCTACAACAAAGATAAACTGCCGTAGCTCAGCTTCTAATTAAAATAAATAGTTTTAATTATACTTGCTGGAAAATACAAATCTTCATCTTTCATCTAAGCCTAGTCACATCCATTTAACTGAATTAGAATCACTACTGCAGTATTTAAAAATAGAACTTGCAGTAAAATGGCGCAAAATTCAAAGCGCTACAATGTAGATACACTGCCATAGCTCAGCTCCTAATTAAAATAAATCGTTTTAATTACCGTTGTTCGAAAATACATATCTTCATCTTTCACCTAAGCATAATCACATCCATTATCTGAATTAGAACCGCTACTACAGCAGTTTAAAGATAGAACTTGTTGTAAAATGATGCACAATTCAAAGCGCTACAACGTAGATAAACTGCCGTAGATCAGCATCTATTTAAAATGTTTTAATTAACTTTGTTGGAACGTATACATACATCTTCACCTTTCATTTAACCCTAATTATGGTGGTGGATCTTAATTAGAACTAACGTTTTCTTATCACCCGTCCAGCCACCTTGCTAAATAAATGATCATAAACCTTCATTCAGTTTGTTTTTATTAATTATCATTCACAAACGAACATTGATGCCTTTTTGTATGAGCGAGTGAAAACACTACTAGGCTACTAAACCCTAGGTAATGTGTAAGCACTTATATAAAGCATAAAAAAACTGATACAGTAGTTAGTTAAAACGGCTTTGTATACAATATTGATAATAGAATGATTTTAAAATTTTTGATTTGTATTGATTATTTTTAGACAGAAATAAAACTATAAACCTATAGGAAATTCAATTTTTAAATTACTATGCAGTGATGGAATGTGTTTCACTGGAATGGATTGGTTTAAGTCATTTCTCCTTGTGGAGAGCTTCATTCTCTGAATTGTAGATTCGGTGTTTTGATCCATTGAACGATTCATAACATCTGGCAATGGGTCTAACAAAAGTGTACCAAAATCAGTGAAAATATCATGTATGTAAATTCAAGTAGAAAGGTGCGTCGAAAAGTCTGCCTAAGTGTGCCCTTTTTCAGTTCAAATCCAGTAAAGGTGAACAATGAAAATGTGCATACATAAGGTACGGCTTATGTCACATGCAATGATGAAAGGTTGAATGACTTTGGAGTAGCCCTTCAAGGTGACCAGTGCGGTAACTTTTGTACTACATGTCATAGGATATCTGTAAAGTTGTAGACAACTGTAAGTCAATGCAAAAGCCACAATAAACTGAATATTAAAATTAACCCTAAATAAACTATATGGAGTCAGAGTAGAATCATGGGATTTACATGCAATCAAAGTTAGGACAAAATACCTCCATTTCGACACCCCAGAACGTGCAGATTCGCGAGTGAGCGCTTTTTTCTATGCCCACAGTGTACTGCAGTAAAGCATTTATTTCTAACATCAATTGCCTAAAGATACCATTCTTCTGCTGAAAAATTCTGTTTTATACCTTTGCTTTGACATTGGTTTATGATTCTCTGATGCTTTCCAATTTATTCGGGCCTTCACCTTTGATGTAACCCCTAATTATGGTAGTGGATCTTAATTAGAACTAACATTCCAGTTGTTTAAAGTCAGGAATTATAATACACATATGCGCTGTAGTATCTATAGCATGCTGAAACGGACTAATAGAACTTAAATGACGAATTTCGGCCAGAAGGGTTAATTTTAGGAAAAATATGAATAGAAACCTTTCTGAAGGAAATTTTATTCTAACATAATTGGTTCTGGTTTATCATCGATCGGATGAGCGATCTAGGCGCTAGAAGCAAAAAACTATTTTTTGGTCGCCATTTTGGGATGCATCTTGAATACCAGGCTTAGGAGGAGGAATTCTACTTGGCACCGGGCAGATTCTGATTCAGCATGATCAAATTAGGTTAAAATCGCCTAGTGCCAAAATGTCTCAACCTTTGCTGTTGAACTAATTTTAGAGCGTGTTCTCTGGGAAAAGTCGTCCTGTCTAAAAGAGTCATTGCAACTTTATTATTTAAAGTCACGAATCCCTTCAAAAAGAAAGACCTGCATCAGTAAATTGCAAATGCCATCCATGACGTAAGGTCGTCATAAGTGTAGTAGTAAAACACAACATGGAGCGTCGAAGAACATTCTAAAACAAGGTCATCCTAAAACCAGAACACTCGTAAAATTAGTGCAAAAATTAACCCAGTACTCACACATTTGAAAATGTTTTCATGAAATTCATTATATAGAAAATATCTGGAAAGGTTGTAGCAAGATGCACTGCGGACAGTGAAACACACGTCATAAATAACAAACGCACAAAGCTTAACCCAATAGAGGAATACGACGGCACCTCAGAAACAAAAATAAGCTGAGCACCAGTCCACCAAGAGAACATCCTGGCTTCTGTGCTGTGTAACCCTGTTGCATTTATATGAATGTATCTTGTACAGTAGTTTGATTACCTGGTACCGTATCTGAATCAGCAGATCCCGTGAATTGTCTCCTGCTGCAGTATTAATATCTCCAAAATAAAAAGGCCATTGTAATCCACCTTGTTGGAGCACAGGTAAGTGAGTAAATTCTTTAACTTGAAGATAACAAAAAGAAACGTAGCTCTGTTGCTTCATTGACGTCCACGAAGAAATTCACCTTCGCCAATGTCTTCAGATAATTGTGTAAAGGATATACCACGCAAACTGGTGCGATGGTACAGAAGAAGTAAATGCTAATTCTTGACAAAACGGATTCATTTCTTGTGCTAAGAGTTTAAATTTAACGAACCTACCATCAGTTTATAGTCAAATTCCGCCAAAGGACTGATTCGCAGTATTAAATTAGAAATTCACCACATTGAGAGGTGCTGGCCAATTTCATCAATAGGTCAACAAAAGGGATTTTCCAGCATTGAACCCATTAACCACAAGATGGTGAGCTTCTTAGAATCGAAGATGTTTAACCCACAATTCACAGTCCATTTTACTGGGTGAAGATTAGCTGTCATTCCTGGATAGGGTGTATCCTCGTGCTGACCGAATAACTTTAACAGAGATGTAACTTGAAAGGCAAGGCAGCAGCAAGCTATGAGGAGATCCCTTTGACTTGCAGCAAAAGGTAAGGAAGTATATAAGGAGTGGTTGAACATACGGTTATAGAAGAAAAAATATATTCTCTATCTTGCTCCAATACTTCCCCCACAAAACTATAGGCCTGATCATTGTGCACAGTTCACGGTAGGCACAAATTCACCTTTCTCGTACGAAAAATGTGGACAATTGCATCCGACAAAATCTATCAATTAAATGCACCTCACAAGTATAAAGGCTACTGCAGTCAAGAAAAATAATGATATCCTACATGAAAGACAAAATCTTCAGATTTTCACTTCAGTGTTGCATTCATTAGAAATGCAGGCTTTGAACAGAATTTGTGAGGTTTAACTAGTGAGTTACAAATGACTTCCTGCAAAGATCGCTTGTGAAATAAAGTTTAGGTGGTTGAATAAAGTTATAATTCTTCTTAGTTTAATTTGTAGTAAATATTTGTTAATTCGAATTTTTTCTCAATGGGTAAATATGCTCAAGATTTCTTGCATCGACAGTGAAGCCAAAATATTTTTTCTTAGTTCGTTTCTTGTTGGTGTTTCAATTATGGCTACAAATACTAGTGATGCCATCATATTTAGAAGTGGTTAATAATAATAATAATAATAATAATAATTTATTCAGCAAAGTATAAAAGCAATAAATGCCTGTATGTGCACTGAAGGGAACATAGACAAAAAAAGAACAAAAAACAAAAAAGATAAATCCTAGTTACTTAAATTTTACATGTTTATTAATTTTATGTTAATCACATTGCCAAGAATAAGGGCTACCTTCCTAAAAATATCCAGCTTTTTATCTGTTTTCTCATTAAGTATGTACTAGTGATGTTTCTTTGGATAAGTGGAATGTCATAAAAATCTTAGGAATAACAAAACTCATTCCTCTCTTGCCATAAGAGTCTCTCCATAATGGTGTTTGGAGCCAATCATTATTAATCCTTTGTGGTGTAATAATAATAATAATAATAATTTATTGCTTTAATGTACAGAATGTTAATTACAGGCACGAAGCTCTAGTAAGCTTGTATGTGCAAGCAAGGAACATGAAGTATAACACACTTAATAAACTTTAATACATGGTTTTATAGTCTTATAATATATTTTACCATTATAAATACATTAAAAAAAGAACAACAAAGATTATGTAAGATGTTGTAAGATCCATTTCTTAATTGATTTTTGAACTTTGTGAAATGCGTCTGCCTCTCTTAAGGTCCTCGGAAGTTTATTTAAGTAGTGTGGAATTAGAAAGTTTAATCCTCTTTTACCATATGAATTATTCCAAATTGGTTCATTAATCGTTTGTTATTTCCACGAATTATCCGATTTATTTTAATTTTATACTCTCTGTTATTAAAGTGTCTTTTAAAAAGGCTCCAAGCCAGTGCTTGTGGAACATTAAAATTTGGTGTTTTTTGTATATTTCTGCACTGTTTTGCGTTTTGTCTTTCTTGAAAAGAGTTTTCAGGGCTTTGTTATTAATTTTTGAAGATGATTAAGTAGTCCAGTTGTTGTACCGTATATTGAAATGCTGTAAATAATATTTGACATAATCAGGGCATCAAAAACTGCTTTTTTATTGTTTATTGTTTATATTTAGTGTGTTCTTCAGCTGATAGAAAGTTGGTATTATTTTTCCTATTTTTTTAATAAGACAGTAAATGTGATCATGGAATTTCCACTTCTTATCAATTTCGATTCCTGAATATTTTGTCTTATGTACTCTTTTAATTGCCACACAAGAACATTTACCTGACTTGTTGCAGTCAGGATTGCACAAAGTAATATTTCCCTATTCACTGCTTTTATGTGAAGTGGCAATTGGTAGAAAAACTGTTTTCTCTTCATTTAAAATAAGTTCATTTTTTCTAAGTCCTTAGTTTTAGAAAATCTGTTTGTACGTTCAGTACCATTTTTGTCTATTCAAAGTTAATAGACAGCATAAAAATATCATCTGCGTATAAAGTTAAGTTAGTTTTCCAGTTAATGTAGGAAATGTCATTTAAGTATATTATGAACAAAAGGGGGCCTAGGACAGAACTTTGTGGGACGCCATAGCTGCAAGATTTTCAAGAACTTAAGTTGCTATCAATTTTGACTGAGAAACATCTATCTGTAAGGAAGCAATCAATTATATTATATATTTTCCCTCTAAGGCCATATTATAAATTTTTTTCAGGATAATTTCTGTACTTAACGTGTCAAAAGCTTTTGTTAAATCTATAAGAACTGCACCCGCATGCTTACCTTCATTCAAAGCTCTAGTTATATTATTGTTTATGTTTTCCAGTGCATCTAATGTTCCTTGTCCTTTTTTAAAACCAAACTGAATTTTATTTAGAAGGTTATATTTCATTAAAAAATGTTCAATTTTCTGGTAAAAAAAATTTTCAATGATTTTATTTAGGACCGGCAATAAAGAGATTAGCCTATAGTTATTTATTTCTAGTGGGTTTCCTTTTTTGTAAATTGGACGAATAATTTGTTTTTTCAAGTTGCTTGGCCAACTTTCTTTTTTGATGATGCTAGTTATTAGATATACCATGAACTCACAAGTTTTTTCCTTTGTAGCCAAAAAATGCTCGAGAAGGAACTGATCATGCCCAGTATATTTTTTAGGCTTTAATTGATTCATAATTGCTAGAATTTCTAAGTTTGTCGCTTCCATTATTCCTATGGTACAAGTTGTTTTTTGATAGCTGGTACTTTTCCCATTTGTGAGATCCCTAGTCAAGTTCGGACCACATGTTGTCTTTCCTGTAATGTTTTTTCTTTGGGTCAACATTTGGGGCATAAGATTTTCGTAATGTTCGGCAAAATCATTACAAGTGTTTACAATGTTACTTTGAAAGTGTTTTTTTATATGTTCATCAATTTTTACTTTATTGTTACTTCTTCCAATAAGATTATTAATTTTATTCCAAACTTTTTGTCCATCATTTTTATTTTGTTGAAAAAAGTTTTCGTAGTACTTTTCTTGGTTATTTTAATACTGTTCGCAACTTTCTTTTCAGAAGTTTATATTTATCATTAATTTCTCAGTAAATGCAAAATTATTTGTATTCCCAATGGTTTTAAGATATGTCCACATCTTATTTTTTTCATTAATCATTTTAAGTAATTCATCATTCATCCATTCATTTCCAAATTCATTTTTTTTATTTTTTTATGTTTCTTATTCTGAGGAAAGAAAGAATTTTTTTTGTAGATTAAATTAATTGTGCCTTTAATTTCTTCATATATTTCATTTGGATTGTCCAGGTTTCCCAGTTTGTCCCAGTTGATGCTTTTTAATTGTTCTATTATTTTGTTGTTTTTGAGTTTCATATTAGCAGTAGACATTCTTTCTATGGGATTTGTTTCAGATTTTTTTAGGTGTATTTTTTTTATATCAGCAAGTTCAATAGTAGTGTAGTCGTGATCAGCTGGTTTCATAATAATAACAGCACTTCTTGAATCTAGTTGCGTTAATTTTTTAAAAATAAGTCAATGCACGACTTGGTTAGCCTATTGTTCCTCAGTTCCACTCTAGTTGGCGTTTCAATTTGTTGACAGTAACCAAAACTGGCGATTAAGTTTTCAAATGTATGGATATAATTTTTCTCACTGTCATCTTGTGTTTCCATTAAAGTATTGTAACTAAAGTTTCGCATAAAAATTATATTAATTTGATTGCTTAGGTTTTTTTTCAACAAGAGTTTTTTAAGGTCATCAAAAAACTGAGTCTGTTTGAAGATGGTCTGTAAACTACTACAAAATTAAACATTTTCTTTTCACTGCTTTCCATCATTATGTCAACAGCATCGTTTGTACCAATTTTCAGAAATTCATAATTTAAGTTAGTGAACATTTTTTTTCTAATGAAAACCATAATTCCCCCTCCACCCTATTTTTCCCTACAATCAGCAATTTTGGTAAAATTATCAATGTTATAAATAATTAGTTCATCTTGTTTAATATTTGTTTCAGTAAGTGCAATAAAATCCCATTTTAAGTCACTAATTTCAAGGTCAATTTTTAACTTATCCCAATTTTTCCTGCAACTTCTTACATTTACATGGACACAATTTATACAATCACTGTTGCTATTACTCAATGAAGACTTTTTGTATTTTATGAAGTTTTCACACACTTCATTAGTAAAATCAAGTCTTGACTCCATTGTTGGCTGCATGTTAACAACAATGTCATACTTCTTTCCAGTAATTACTTTTTCTTTCAATTTATCGAGGTCATCTTCACTTTTGATGCTTGTTGATCTCTTTCGTTTTTTCTCAGTTGAATTTTTCCTTCCTTGAACCAAACATATTTGAAATTTTGTTTTGTTTCTTGTTTAGTTCTCCAGAGTAGTGATTGGTAGAAGGGGGTGATGTGTTCATTCACGAAAATTTTGTTTTCACATCTTTGTTGGTTAGACGTTTTTTTTCCCTTTCAGCCAAGCATCACGGTATTCCCTACTTTTAAACTGGATGATTATTGTATCTGGTCGGTCTTTTTTTTGGTTGGTAATAATAATAATAATAATAATAATATTCTTTATTGCAAACAATGCTCGAAGTTGTTAGTAAAAACTTGTTTGAGCTGCAATACAATGAATACACTACACATGAGACAGTTTAACAAATATATGAATAACAGATATCATGATCATTTAATTACACATTTCATTTCACACTGTTTAAATTTAGTACTAAGGTTTTATATTTTTAATTTGTTTGCTATATTGAATACTTCAGTCATATTTTATAATTCTTAATCAGTTATGTCAGTTAAAAAAATTACTCAGTTTCACAATATTTTATCATCTCATCTAGTAGTGCTTTCCTCAGCTCTTTCGTACTTTGGAAAAGTAGCATATGTTTTTCTAATTTATTAAATAAGTTTGGTATACGGTAGATTTTATTTTTTTGTTAATAAGAATTATTCGAATGTGGTAGCTGGTATTTTTGTGATGTTGCTCTTAAATGTTTACTTTTAGTTTCATCATAGTTTTGTGCATGTTAGTATAATAATTTTTTACCATTATTACCTAATCTCGTAGGTCTTTTATTTTTAATATTTTATTCTTAATGTATATGTCATTTGGTTTTTCTCCTTCTTTGCCAAAAAGTACCTTTATTAGTTTATTCTATATTCTTTATAGTTTTTGATGACATATTCTGTCGCAAATCTGCAAATTTTTATGCCATACCATAATATGCTACTTATACAAGCTTCGTACAGAATCTTTTTGTTCTTATTGCTTAGTATATATTTTACATTATATAATTTTGGTATCATTTTTCTAAGTTTATTTATCAATATAGTTACGTGATGTTCAAAATCCTATTTTGAATCTACTTTTAATCCTAAATATTTTGTCGTATTTTAAATATTTAATTCTGCGCATTATTTTTACAGTTTTGTGGATTGATTTTGTTTGTCATTAACTCACATTGTTCTTTGTGTGAAATTAGTTAAATTTCATTTACATTCTGCATTTTTGGAACAGTGATGTTTACAAATAATTTCACTTATGTATAATTCATTCTCAATAAGCCATCCGTTCACCATATCGAAATCGCTTTGTAGATTTTCAATCATGCTGTTATAGTTAGAATTTATTGATATAAATACTGTATTGTAAGCAAACATATATATATTGTTTTTTAACATAATTGTCCATATCATTCACGTATATAAGGAATAAAAGGGGTCCCAATACTGAGCCTCGTAGCACTCCAAACTGAACTTCGTTTTCATCGCTACAGCCATCATTAATTTTTACCATTACTTTTCTTTTCGTAAGATAGCTCTTTATGATATTAAATATCTTACCTAATAGTCCTATAATATGTTTGCATTTTTTAAAGTAGAATGTTCTGATAAAAAGTATCAAAAGCTTTTGGCAGGTCGATGAAAACTGCTCCCACATACTTTTTCTTGTCTAATGCTTTTGTTATTATCTCGTTGACTTCTATTAGTAGATCTGTTGTATTCTTTTTTTAATATATCCGTATTGAATTTATTTAGAACTGGTTAATTTTATTAGTAATTAGTAGTATTATTAATAACTTTCAAATATTTTATCTATTATTGATAGTAGTGATATTGGTCTATAGTTATTTTTATCTTTTTTGTCTCCTTTTTAAAAAATTGGTTGTAATACTTGCATGTTTAGTTCATCAGGCCATATTTCCTTCTCAATCATTTTATTTATTAATTTGCATATAAAAATTGCTCTATTGTTTGCAGATTGTTTAAGAACATCTGTATGGAGTCCATCTACACCTGTCGCTTTTGTATTTTTCAATTCCTTTATAATTTGTATTATTTCTTTTGTTGTTGCCTCAGCTATATACATTGTTTTATCACTGGTCTCTTCTATCTTTTGTTTTCTTTTATTGTGTATTTTGTTATAATGATGTCCATTTTTGTAATTTATAAGCCTCGGTTCAAATGTTCTTTTTAGTTCTGGTACCTGGTTAAGGAAATTTTCGTTAAAATCATTCCTTAGTTGTATTTGTATACCTTTAGTTGCTTCTTTATATCAGTGTCAATACTTTTTTCTTAGCATGTTGTTGCTCATTTATTTCATCAATTAGTTCCCATATTGTTTTATTTCCACTGTCTGCATTTTCTAATTGTTGTTCTTTGTTTATTTCCTTTTCTTGTTGTTATTTTGTCCACAGTTTATTTTTTTACATTTAGTATACTGATTAATTCATTGGTTATCCACACACTTCTTTTTTTATTTCATTATTTTTTTTGAATTTTTTTTTTGGTTTAGTTTTATAACAATAATTGTTGTCATATATATTCGTAATTGTCCTAATAATTTCTTTACAAATAGCATTAGGGCAATCTATCGCCTCTAAGTATTCCCAGTTTTGATTTTGTAAATCTTTAATTATATTTTTATAATTATATTTGTTGAGCATGTTGTAATCGTTTTCCTCATCTAATTCTTTCGTTTTACTTTTTTCTCCTTTCCGTAGCCAGCATGTTGTGAGATAGTCGTCTGCAATTCTTCTTTTAAATATTACTGCATCTTTATTCCACGTGTTATCCCTTAATTTTACATATATGTGATCTATACATGATTTCTGTTTATTATTTTTGCCATCTTTGATAATAATTTCTTCCTTTGTTATAGAGTCTATCAGTGTTTCAAACCCCGCTCCAGACATAATGTTTTCATACTTGTCGATATTGGTTTGATCATATTTATCTTTACAGTCGCTATCAATTTTCAAAATATCTATGAATATATCTCCAATTATAATCACATTATCATTGTTTTATCGTTTATTTTTTGTTTTAATAACTTTCTTTAAATCCTTTTAAATAATCTTTTATTTGTGTCAGGCCTTCTATATATTGCTATCAGTTTAATATTATCTGTGTGTTTTTTTATTATAATTTCTATTATTGTTTTCTAAGTTTAGGCTTTACACATTTTGTTCTTCAACATTGATATTATTATTTACGAACACCATTATTCCTCCACCTCTGACAGTATCCTCTCTTGTAATATAAAATTTATTTAAACCACTCAAGTAGTAATTAATCATTTCATGTTTTTTTTCATGTTCACTTCAGTTAAAACTATAATGTCCCAATTTATTTTAGTTTCTGCAACATACTATTTTAAAAGATCCCAGTTTTTTCTCACACTTCTAATGTTAACATGTAGCCTATGATCTTAAAATTGATATTAGATTGATATTTCATATTTGATATTAATAATAATAATGATTTTGTAGTACTGCAGGGCTCTATCTTGAGTCCAATACTTTTCTTGATTTATGTTAATGTCATACAGGACTTGAGATGGAATTCTTACATAACACTATATGCAGATGACGTGATGATGTTGTCCATAAATATAAACTTAGACACAATGAAAATGAATGTCCACTAGGACTTTGATCAGATAAATGAATATTTTTTTGAGAATGATTTATACATTAATGCCTCAAAAACATACTTTCTACCAATAATGACATCACATATGAAAATAGAAAACGTAACCCTTAAACACCATTATAATGGGCTGCACAAAATTAAATTGAAGATGTAGGAATCTTGAAAGTGTAAATGAAATAAAGTACTTAGGATTATTAATTGATAAAAATTGGAAGTTCTACAATCACTTTGAAGGACTTATTCTTAAAATAAGAAAAATGATACCAACACTACACAAAATCAGACACCTTATAAACAATAAAATTAAAATAAAGGTTTATGAAGCTTTAATCCTATCACAATTTAGATACGCATGCACAATATATGTAACCACATTGGAAGGATTAGTGGAAAGGCTTCAAACAATTTTGAATAAAGCAGCAAAAGTTCTTTTTTCAATCTTTAACAAAACTAAAAAAAGGATTGACATAGACATAGTTACACAAAACAAACTCATGACTGTTAAAAATATACTCGATTACACAATAATTACACAAAACTATTATAAGACAGACTGGAAAAACACAATAGAAAGGGAAACAAGTAAAAAAAACACAATTGGTTAAAATTCATATGGCAAAAGAGGATTGAATTTTTTAATACCATAAATTTTTAACAAGCTGCCACATGAACTGAAAAACCTGACACTAAACGACATACAAAACAGGATAAGAGATTATATAATCAAACAATAATTGCATAATTGCATGATTTTTAATGTTTTTTATGTTAAAATGTGTATAGTTTTAATGTTATAATGTATATAATTTTTTATTGGTATTTTTAAAATGTTTTATTATGAGAACTGACATGTTTTAACACTGCTGTTTTTTTCATTTATTAATGAACTACAACTTGTAAATTGTGCACATACAAATACTATTGTATTTCATGCAGAGTGTGACAATAAACTATTATTTATAATAATAATAATAATACTTTATTAAAAATAGTAGTTTTTCTTAGTTCGTTTCTTGTTAATGTTTCAATTACGGCTATAAAAACCTAGTGCTGCCATCATATTTGGAAGCGGGAAATAATAATAATAATAATAATAATTTATTCAGCAAAGTATACAGAAGGAGCACGAAGCAATAAATGCCTGTATGTGCACTTAAGGGAACATAGACAAAAAAAAGAACAAAAAAGATAAATCCTAGTTATGTAAATTTTACATGTTTATTAATTTTATGTTAATCACATTGCCAATAATAAGGGCTATCTTCCCAAAAATATTTGGCTTTTTATCTGTTTTCTCATTAAGTATGTACTAGTGATGTTTCTGTGGATAAGTGGAATGTCATTAAAAATTTTAGGAATAACAAAACTCATTCCTTCTCTTCCCACAAGAATTTCGCCATACTGGTGTTTGGAGCCAAGCATTATTAATCCTTTTTGGTCTAATAATAATAATAATAATAATAATAATTACTATTTTTAAATAAATAATTTACTCATATGGGTAAAGAAATTTACCTTACACTATACACTGTGTGGTGCAGTGGCAACCCGGACCACTGCACTGTGACTGAGGTTGGCGCTAATGATCAAGCTGTCGACGCGCCATTAAGCCTCATTCCCCCCCCCTTACACTATACCTTTACATTTTAATAAACTCCTTGCAAATCTTAGAAACACACAATACAGAACAAGATTGAAATCTGAAATTAAAAATTGGATTCTTGAAAAAACGCTTGTAACTACATAAAGTATACAGGAATAAAATTTAAATATATCACTAACACTTTAACCGTAACTTTTTGGCTCACTTTTTTCGACTTATAAGAACTCGTTGCCATTAATAATTATGTGATATAACTAAACAATAAACGTCTTTATTATTATTATCACTACAACTACACTATTTATCGTATATACATTCCCAAACTTTGTGTATTTTATGTATGTAAATTATCGAGTTACACTTTGTGCTGTATTATTCTTTTAGCACACACAAGTTCTTAAATGAACTTCGTGCTTCTTTTCTCTCGTTAAATAAATATATTATTATTATTATTATTATTATTATTATTATTATTAATATTTGTATTATTATTTAATAATCAGCTATTTTATTCAGCAAAAATGCACGAAGTTTAAGAAGAAACTTGTCTGTGCACTGAATACAGTAGTATTTGAAGAGATAATTGTTTAAACGTATAATATCTTCGAAACATTATATGTTTGTAAATATAATTAGAATAAAACTATCAACAAAAAAACGTTTTTTTCCTAATAATGTCAGTACTAAAACTAAACAAAATAAAATAAAAGTTAAAAAATATATAAAAACCTCTAAAAGTTAGGTAAAATATGGAGTTAAAATCCCTATTAGAAATGTAACAAACTACAAATACATAATAAAAAAAAAACATCTACTTAGAATTTAAAAACCAGTAAGCATGCAACAGAGAAAATGATTAAGAATAATTCATAACAATAGGTGACTGACTACCCTAATGTTTAAAATCAGAAGCATAATGTTACTGAGATTAAGAATTTTACAATCTTAATGAGAGCAATAATTTAAAATACATGCAGACAATTTATGAAGTAAGAATAATCGATACACAAAAATAAAAAAATAAAAAATTTATAAGACTTGTAAAATAAAATGTTGAAGTAAAAACAATCAGTTGAAATCTGATCTGCTTACAGTATCTTTTAATTTTACTTTGAGGGTAGCATATTTATCTATTGTTAATACAGAGTCATCAATCTTTGAAATTTTACTAAAGATATTCGGTAAATAGAATGCTTTATTACGAGTTCCATATTCATTTTTCCATAAAGGTAGTTCATATTTAATGGAGGTATTTCTCAAGGAACCACTCCAAAATTGCATTTTCTGCTCTCTAAAAGTGAAGAAGTGTTCTAAAATGTTGTTATAATCTCTTAGCTGAACAACTTTTAAGATTTTATTTTTAGAATAAATATCATTAGAAGAATTAAAATTATTAAAAAGTATCTTTACAATTCTGTTTTGTGTTCTCTGAAGGCGATCAACAATGTATGAAGAAGCAAAACCATAAATTTCGAAACCATACCTTAGCAGGCTTCCAACCCAGGCTTCATATATCATTATTTTTGTTGTTGTTGCTAAGTGCATCTCTTAATTGGTGTAATTTCGGCATGATATGACGTAATTTTGTAATCAAGTGTTCAATATGAACATTAAATTTCCAACAGGCGTCATTATAGACCCAGGTATCGAGCACTTTCAACAGTTTTCAATTTGGAACAAGTAACAGGACAGTTTCTATAGTTCTTACTTTGACGAAGAGTACATAATTCAGAGTGAATCCAAATAGGTTTAGAGTTAAAATTCAAAAGGTGTAGAGTTCTGATTAACATATGCATTGGTTTTTCTTCACTTATACACACTTCATTTTTCACAAACCATTCATTGATTTTATCAAAATCTTTTTGCAAATTTTTTATAATTTGGTTATAATCATAATTAACAGACAGCATAATAATATCATCTGCAAATAGAATAACGTTTGAATTTTTCAACATAAATTCAACATCATTTATATAAATAAGAAACAAGAGAGGGCCCAAAACAGAGCCGTCCGCCATACAGAATCTTCAAAAGCATTGTAACAATTATCAACTTTTGTGCAGGCTTTTCTATTTTGCAGGTAACTTTTAATAATATTTAAAATTTTTCCTCTTAAACCTAATAATTCACATTTGCGTAAAAGTATGTTATGGTTAACCGTGTCAAAACCTTTCTGTAGATTAATTAAAATTGCACCAATGTATTTTCCTTGGTTTAAACCAGTTGTTACGATTTCATTTAAATGGGATAAAGCATCAGTGGTGCTAAGATTTGTACAAAATCCGTACTGGAATTTAGAAAGGGTTTTATGTTTATTCAAAAACTTTAATATTTTCTGAGCAAAAATTTTTTCAATAATTTTGCTGATGACAGGTAATAGTGAAATAGGTCTATAGTTTTCAATCAAATCACTTTTACCCTTTTTATAAACTGGTCGCAAAACCTGAGTTTTTAATTTGTCAGGCCAGTAATAATAAAAATTAATTTATTGCAAGAATGACTCGAAGTTTACTTAAAAACTTGTGTGAGTCTACAATATATATATTAGTTTACAATCTTAACTCTACACATTATAAAGTAGGACTTAAATATATACATATAGAAATTGCGCGACTTGTATTTATTGTTATTTACAACAGTTTTAAATTCAGTTTGTTAGTTAATTAAATGCTACTAAACATATCTTTTAAATTTCTTTTAAGTACTTCAAGGTTTTCAAACAATAACATATGCTTTGGTAAATTATTGAAAATGAAAGGTACATAATAGCCTTATTTCTTTGTCCATATGTGTTATTCCATTTTGGTATTTTAAATCTTTGTGTTTTCTTCCTCAGCCTATCTTGCTTATGTAAATCATAATTTTTGTAGGTATTTTTATAGTAATTTTTTGTTATGACAATATAGTCTCTTAACTGTTTAACCTTTAATATTTTATTTTCCTTAAAAACCTCCTCAGTTGATTTATTAACTTTTCCGAAAAACATTTTCACTATTTTATTTTGCACTTTCTGTAGTCTGTTTATTAAATATTCTGACGTAAAACCATACAATTCAATTCCATACCTTAGATAACTAACAATCCATGCCTCATATACAATCATTTTATTTTTTACATTCATGATGTTCTTAAGTTTATACAATCTTGGTATAATTTTACGCAAGTTACTTATTAAATTAATAATGTGTTGTTTAAAATTCCAGTGTGAATCAATTTGAACTCCTAAGTACTTTGACGATTGTTTAATTTCTATTTTTTTACATGTATCTTCACAGATGTGTTGATGTTTTCCACTTTTCATGAAGTTACAGTTTTCAGAATGATTTATTATATGTTTCCATTGAACATTTTTCATTTTAGGCACTGTTATGTTTATTTGCACCGTTTTATCTTCGCTGATATAAAGTTCATTTTCCATAAACCATCCGTTTAACATGTCAAAATCATATTGTAAGTTATTTACCATGTCTTCATAGTTACAATTTATGGATATCATTACTGTATCATCTGCAAATAGGTAAATTGAGGTTTTAGAAATGCAATCATTTATATCATTTGCATATATTAAAAATAATAGTGGTCCTAATACGGAACCTTGGGGAACTCCATTTTTAACTTCATTCAATTCACTATAATCATTTCCAATTTTCACTGTTGCCTGTCTGTTATTTAAATAACTTTTTATTAAATTGTATATTTTACCCCTTAGTCCTAAGGATTCACACTTTTTTAATAGAATTTCCTGGTCGAACGTGTCAAAGGCTTTCTGGAGGTCAATCAATATTGCACCTACATATTTGCCTTCATTTAGTGCTTTCGTTATTATTTCGTTAATTTGTACTAATAAATCTGTTGTACCCTTATGCTTTGTGTATCCATACTGAAGTTTTGAAAAAAACATTAGTTTTCTCTAGAAATTCTGTTATTTTATTAGAAAAAACTTCTCAATTACTTTATCAACAATTGACAGCAACGATATTGGCCTGTAATTATCTTTATCCAATTTATTTCCTTTCTTGTAAATAGGTCTTAACACTTGTGTTTTCAATTGTTCTGGCCATATCTCACAATCTAGCATTTTATTAATAAGTTTACATACAAACACTGCTGTGTTTTCTTTAGTTTGCTTGAAATGTTCTGTTTTAAACCCATCTCTTCCGGTCGCAGTTGTTTCTTTTAGTTCAGTGATGATTTGGATAATTTCTTTCTCAGTAGCATAATTCACAAACATTGATTTCAGATTACCCGTTTTATTATTTTTGGTTTTCCCGTATACATCTTTGTAATGTTGTCCTTGTTTATAGTTATATAACCTTTTTTCAAATTTTTTCTTCAGGTTTGGTACTTGGTTTGAGAAATTATCATTGAATTCATTCCTTAGAGTTGCTATGTCTGTTCCATCAAATGCTTTCATTATGGTTTCATCAATATTTTTATTTTTACATTTTTTTCCTGTTATTTCTTTTATGACTTCCCATACTGTCTTGTTTCCTTTTTGTGCCTTTCTAATTTTGCCTGGTAATAGTTTTGTTTACAACTATTAATTTTTTTAGTTATTACATTTTTCACTTCCCGATATTGTAACATTTGATCTCGGTTGATATTTTCTGATTTCTTTATTTGTTTCCATAATTTATTTTTCTTATTGATAAGTTCTACTACTTCTTCAGATATCCATTCTTTTCTACCCTTTATTTTATGTGTTTTGACTATTCTTTCTTTTTTTTCCATAAATTTCAGTAATTTTTTGATTTATTGAGTCGTACATTTTATTAGGACAATCTAATCTATTTAATACGTTCCATTTTTTTTCATTCATTTCTTGTACAACTTTTTTATGATTGAAATGTATGTGCATCTTTTGTTCTTCTTGTACAGCACTATGCTTTTCTTTTCCTATATTCCACAACCAACACATTGTCAGATAATGATCTGCAATTTTTTTTATAGGTGTAGCACCTTTTCCATCCCAATCATTACCTTTTTTTATAAAAATATGATCAATGCAAGACTTTTGTACTGTTATATGTTGTTTTTTAACAATTTCTTCTCTGGTTGGTGAATCTATTACACTTTCAAAGCCTAAACTAGCCATTGTGTTTTCGTACTTATCAATAATATTTTGTTCGTACTTATCTTTATCACTGTCATCAAGCTTTAATATATCAATATTGATATCACCAATTAGTATTACATTTTCATTACTTTGCCCTTTAATATTTAACAGTTTTTTTAATTTCTTGAATAAATTTTTGTTTATCTGTGTCTGGTTTCCTATATGCTGCGAATACTTTAAATTTTTTATTACTATCACAGAATACAATTTTTAATCCATCATTTTGATCTATTTTTATTCTTTTTATTTCCCCCTCCAGCTTAAGATTTTCGTTGATGTATACCATTATTCCACCTCCTCGTGCTGTTTGTTCCCTTGTTACTGCAAAATTTATAAAACCTTCCCATTTGTAATTTTCCACTTCCTTTTCTTTTATGTTTATCTCTGTAAGGACTATTATATCCCATTGTATGTTTGTTTCATTTATATGCCATTGTAATAATTCCCAATTTTTCCTCATGCTTCTTATGTTCACATGAATTATTTTAAAATTAACACAGTTTTCTGTATCTTGCACCACTGTATTTTGAAGTTCTATATTATCTTCGAAAACTTGGTTTGCATACATGGTGTTAAACATTTTAATCCACTCTTAAATCTTCTTCAGAACGCACGATAATCACTTCATCTTCTGTTTCGTTTCTTCTCATCATTATCTTGCCGCGAAGAAACCAGACATACTTGATGTTATTATCTTTTGCGAAGGTCTTTGCTTTCCAAAAGAGGTTCCTATAAAAAGGTGTCATGTTTTCATTTAGGTACACTTTACTTCGATCACCATTTCTGTACACATCATTGTTTGTTACAACCTTTTTTCGATTTTCCAACCATTCATCTCTATATTGTCTGCTTCTAAATTGCAAAATTATGGCACTCTTTTTGTTCTTGTTTTTATTTGGAATTCTGTGTGCTGCCTCTACTTGATCTTCTCTGTAGCTTGTTATGTTGAAGTTGTTTGCTACTTTTTGCACTACTTCCTTCAGGATTTCATGAGGTAGCCAGTCTAACTGATTGATTTCCAGATTTCTGTTTCGCTCATACTGTTCTTTTTCTCTGGAAGCCATTGTTAGATCTTGAACTGTCTTTCCTATATCTATGCTTTTGTCTTCTTTTTTCTCCAGCATGAATAATCTTTCTTCCATTTCTTTCATTTTTTGTTTCATTTCTTCATTTTTTTTGTTTCAAGTCTTGCTGTTCTTTGCTCATGTAGTCTAGTGATTTAATAACTTCTTTCATTTCTTCTTTCATTTCCATTAATTTATCGTAAGCTTGCATCATTTTATCCATCTTCTGTTCTATTCTGTCCATTGTTATTTCTAGTTTTTTCAAACCAGTGATGTCTTGTGTTTCATCTTCAGTTTTGTTTCCTTCCTCCTTCTTTCTATCTCCCCCAGTTCCACTGTCTCCATCTCCAGCTTCGTTTTCCTCATCACTATCTATTTCTTTGTCATCTCTTTCTTTCTCTGATAATGTTCTTGGTGCTCTACATCTTAGACATTTCCAATCTTCTCGTTTTTTTTGCCCTTTTGTTCTCCATGTACTTGCAGCTACATTTGCACATTCATAATGATATTTGGCTTTACATTTGCCACGGACTACAATGTCATTTTGATTTCCCAATTTATTTTCACATTGTGCACATTTTGACATGATTAGTTCTATTGAGGTTTAGTCTGGGTTAATTAGTTGCAGTCTAGGTTGACACTTTGTGCACTAGTTATATTTCTGAATGAATTTTCAAACGCAGGTGATTTTCTTCAAGAATAATTTTCTTTGACAATTTTGTTACAGTTTGGTCTCAAAATTGTAATTCCTAAGTACGATCTTCAGTTATTTTCACTGTGTTTAACTCGATATGGATTTCCAGGGAACTACTCTAGGTTGATATTGGCTTCCCAATATGGCTGCTTACTCTAACTCACACTTTCTCTGAATTATGCACTCCAGGCAATTATTGTTCTATGGTCGTTTATGTTCCAAAAACGCAATGTCACTTCAAAGGTTTAGATGCTTGTAACTTTGCTAATAATGTACTCACTGTCTTAAAATTAGGCTTCCTGAAATCACTGGAGATTAATGCTTCATTCCAGCAACTTAAATCCATTGGATGCATGTTCTTTCACTCACATTTTTCCATTTTTGAAGGGCCTCAGTCACTCGCGTTTTGAAGTCGACCATTGACTAATAATAAATAAATAAATAATAAATAATAATAATCTTTATTTATTGTTTACATGGCTCGAAGTTTTTACAAACTTGTGTGAGCAACAATAATAAGTATATATTAATTTAAATAATAATACATGAATTTTTACATATACACTTTTACAGAAACTTTAACAAAATTCTTTTTACATAAAATGAAATATGAAGTATATGAAATATGAAATATATTAATAATAATAATAATAATATTAATAATAATAATAATAATCTTTATTGCAAACAATGCTCGAAGTTTTTAGTAAAAACTTGTTTGAGCTGCAATACAATAAATACACTACACCTGAGACAGTTTAACAAATATATAAATAACAGATATCATGATCATTTAATTACACATTTCATTTCACACTGTTTAATTTTAGTACTTAGGTTTTATATTTTTAATTTGTTTGCCATATTGAATACTTCAGCCATATTTTATAATTCTTAATCAGTTACGTCTGTTTAAAAAAGGACTCAGTTTCATAATATTTTATCATGTCTTCTAGTAGTGCTTTCCTCACTCTTTCACACTGCTGTTTTTTGCATTTATTAATGAACTATACCTTATAAATTGTGCACATACAAATACTATTGTATTTCGTGCAGAGTGTGACAATAAACTATTATTTATAATAATAATAATAATACTTTATTAAACATAGTAGTTTTTCTCAGTTCGTTTCTTGTTGGTGTTTCAATTATGGCTACAAATCCTAGTGATGCCATCATATTTGGAAGGAGCACGAAGCAATAAATGCCTGTATGTGCACTGAAGGGAACATAGACAAAAAACAAGAACAAAAAACAAAAAAGATAAATCCTAGTTACTTAAATTTTACATGTTTATTAATTTTATGTTAATCACATTGCCAAGAATAAGGGCTACCTTCCCAAAAATATCCAGCTTTTTATCTGTTTTCTCATTAAGTATGTACTAATGATGTTTCTGTGGATAATAATAATAATAATAATAATAATAATTCGTCACGATAGCAACAGGTCTGGCAAGGACCCTAGGACCACTAACAGCCAGCCTAAATTACAAATGGAGGACAGCCACATATAATGATATTGATTGGCCATGGGAAGGTGAGAGGATTAGGTGTTGGGACACGAATGCCTTACCACCAAGGTTAGACCTGCCAGGGATGCTAAGGTCCCCGATGGCATCGCCAAACGTGTTGGACACGGGAGGTGTAGGATTGGCCCAAGTAAAAAAAATAAAAGGCAGATGAACAAATGAAACTGTTAAAAAGCATCATTATGTAAGTTTTGTTATGAGAAGCAATAAAAACAAAAGCATCTCCAAAGTGAGAATTGTCACCATTTAAAATAGATAATTTAAAACACTTTGTTGCAATAACAATAATATGATACTAATAATAAAGTTTATCACAATAAGTGAACAAAAAAACACAGTAGGGCCACAATAGTGGCCACATAATGAGTGGCCAAAAAAAAGTTAAAAAAGAGTAAAACCAGCCATAGGCTGAAGTCAATAAGATAAAACAACAACATAAAACGTAAATTTAAAAAAAAAAGAAATTGTTGTGTTGTAGTTAGCTCCATATAACGTAACTGGAGAGGTCTGTTTTATGAATTTTTTTCTTGAACGTAGGCAAAGAAGTGGACAAAACAACTTCAGATGGAAGGGCATTCCAAACATTCACCACCCGATGAGAGAAGTTCTTCCGACAGTCCTTACGAGCCTGACTTACAGTCAATTTAAGAGGGTGACCTCTAGTACGCTCATTACCTCTGACCTCAAAAAATGTACCACTATCAATGCCAGTCTCCCGCTTTAAGATTAAGTAAGTTAAACAGAGGTCGGCACGTAGCCTACGCAACTCAAGTGAGTCAAGTTTTAAAAAATGCAAACGTTCCGTGTAAGTCATATTTTTTAGACCAGGTAAAAATTTGGTGAATCGCTACTGAACAGACTCAACGTGATCGATATCTCTAGTTAAGTATGGTGACCAAACTTGGCAAGCGTATTCCAAAATTGGTTTCACAAATATGGTGAAAGCCCACACTAAGGTCTTTAAATCACCAGAGACAAAGCAGCGCCTCAGCATGGAAGCTTTCTGTCTGGCCTTTTTAACCACAGAATCACAATGTGATCCACATTTCAAATCGCTGGTGATCCGCACGCCAAGATCAGTAACCTCAAATACATGGCCAAGAGTGGTACCGAGAAGGGTGTAATCCAACTTACAATTCTTGGCTCCAATATGAAAAGTCTTACATCTGGGACCAGATATTGGTAGTTGCCACCTAACAGACCAGTTCTCTAGCATCTTAAGTGAAGATGAAAGATCAAGGTGATCAATCAGTTTTGATATGGAAGAATGCAATTTCACGTCGTCAGCAAATTTTGGCATTTTAACATGAGGACAATCAGTGACTAGATCATTTATGTAGATCAGGAACAGAAGAGGTCCCAAAACGGACCCCTGGGGAACCCCGCTGGTAACATTACATTCAGAAGATAGTGCATACCCTACACAGACTTGTTGAGACCTATTTGCCAGAAAGTCCGTTATCCACTCCAGAACATTACCATCAATTCCATAACCAATTAGTTTAATACATAGCTTTTTGTGCGAAACCGAATCGAAAGCCTTGGCAAAATCAACCAAGATAACGTTGGTAGGTATCCCACGCTCAAGGGCTTTGGTCCAATCGTCAAGACAACACAACAATTGTTGAGCAGCCGATCTGCCTGGCATAAAACCGAAATTATCATTAACCTATAGGTTATTTGACTTAAGATAAATCATTACATGATCACGAATTACACGTTCAAGTACCCGGCAAGGAATGCTGGTCAACGAGATTGGCCTGAAATTTGTGGGGTCAGCAGCATTGCCCTTCTTGAAGATTGGTGTCACTCTGGCTTTCTTCCAACAATTTGGAAGTTTACCGCATGCTAAAGATTGGTTTAAGATTCTGGCGAGTGGCCAGCTTAGTTCCATGGCAAACCGTTTGTAGAAGGCTGCAGAAAACCCATCAAGGCCAACAGCATGGCTATTTTTAAAACTGCCCAAAATGGCCCTGATGTTCGAAGGAGTAATAGAAGATGGAGTATGGAATACATGAGATATACTACCGTTGCAGGAAAACTGTGGGTTGTCACCATTATCATTTGTAAAATTATTAGAGAAAACTAAATTAAAGATTTCAGCTTTAGCGAGATCATCGGTTTCTACCTTACCATTAGTATGGATAGGTGGCAAGGTTTGTACAATGCCAGTTTTTCTCTTAATAAATTTAAATAGAGCAGCAGGTGTACCATCCGAAATAATTTTTAGCTCCGATGCAATTTCATGTTGGTTAATAACATGCGTTAGTTTTTTACTACAGTCCTTATAATGTTGACCAACAATAGCATCTTTAGATTTTTTATATTTCCTCCAGAGTCTCTTTTTTTTGTTACTTAATTTTCTAACATAGCTTGGAGGGCCAATAATTCCATTTGCAGAGCAGCGCTTCATATTACTACAGGCATCTACCATGCTAGTTAATTTGGCATGAAATATATTCCACAACATGTCAATCTCCGCAGTGTCATCTACATCAACAAACCAATTTGTGTCATTAAGACACTCATGCAATGCATCGAAATTCAAAACACGTTTATACTTGATTTTAGAAACGGAATCAAAGTCGGCTTGAGATTGTATATGAAACGTTACCATGTTATGATCGCTCGAACCAAAATGCTCAATTACATTTACATTGTAGACCAAACGATTTGAGTCGACCAAAACTAAGTCCAGAATGCCGTTTCCGCGGGTTGGTTCTGTAACAATTTGATCAAAACCCAACTCGGTAACACAGTCGAAAAAGCTTTGCTGGTGACGGTTGTTAACTTTAGAGGTCACCCAATTAATGTACGACATATTGTAATCGCCAACTATGATATTTGGCATGCACTTAGATACATTTTTACGAAAAAAAAAGATTCATCTGCTGAATGTCGGAGTCATCCCTTCCATCAGGTAGGTATCCTAGCATAAGCCTAAAATGGCCAGGTCCTACATCGATACTAACAGCCTCAACAATGTTGGATTTATCCAAGACACAGCAATGTAAACTTCGTTTAAAAAAGATTACTAGACCACCGGCATTTGAGCCACGGTCACGTCTGATTAAAGTATAAGGCAAGTCAAAGGTCAACATTGAATCACTGACGGTCTCATTTAGCCAAGTTTCAACGATAAAAATGAAATCATAAATTCCAGAAGATAACAACATACGAAGCTCTGCCATTTTACTTTTTAGACTTCTTGCATTAACTAAACAAAATTTTAGGTTAGATTTGATGGCACCAGAGGCTTTGTGCAAGTAAGCCACCCTATTGATCGCATCACCCGTAACAGTTTTGTACCTGGTGGGAAAGCAGTTTGGAGGTCGACTAATATTAGGTCCCTTATATTTCTCTGGTTTCCCGCAGCCCTGTGGAAATAAGCATCATTTATAGATGATCTGTGTTGGATATGTGCACTAGTCAAACAGCCTTTCCCCAAAACTGATAGGTGGACCCCATCTGGAGCCATAAGTTCACGTCTACAAAGTAAGGCGTCCCACATGGAGATGAAACATACCCCTACAGATCTGCAGGTGGCCATCATGTGACCATTATAGTGAACAATGTCTATAAAAATCTTAGGAATAACAAAACTCATTCCTCTCTTGCCATAAGAGTTTCTCCATACTGATGTTTGGAGCCAAGCTATATTAATCCTTTGTGGTCTAATAATAATAATAATAATAA
>JAHWFP010164996.1:16380-29522 GCA_023313725.1 Lithobius niger | reverse complement strand
CCCCCACCATACAAGTTCCACCACTATCACTGCCCAAGTTCACCACCACCCCCACCGCACAAGTATCACTACCACCACTGTCCAAGTTCACCACCACCACTGCCCAAGTTCGCTACTACCACCTCCTGAGTTCACCTCCACAATGTACAACCACCATCACCCAAGGTTACCACCGAAGTTCACCATCACCACCACCATAATTCACCATTAACACCACTAAGTTCAACACCACCATCAGAAGGAGAAAGAATTACAGAATTTCTGTGATAGGCCTTTCTCAAAGAAATACTGATAATTTTTTCTTCTCCATTTTGGCTTATTTCGTGCTGGGATGCAGGTTGGTTCAATAATAACAAAATTGTGTGTGAAGGCACAGTTTGCACATGCACATTTTTATCCTAGTTTTTAAACTATTCTTAGGAATTGATGAATTCGGGTTTCCTTATTGACGTAAAATAAGTATGTATGCAAAAGAGGTCTGAATATAAATTCAGATAGTCCAATTCCAATTTGAGTTTAGTCTTAGTAGTGAGGTGGCAGAGTCGAGGAATCGTTCAGTTTTTCATAAAAGCATGAAATCGGCATGATAATATCCATGCATGTATAAGATCATTTTTAGATATGAAGCCATTTCGAAATTTACCCAGGAGCCCTTAAATCTAAGATGGTGGTCAAAATGGCCGCTAAAAACATCAAAATACTAGGGGCACGTAGTCGATTCTGGTTTCTATTGCCTAACCGAAAATATACATTACCTGCAATTTAGCATTCCTTCTTGTAATTCAATCTCTCCCTAGAGAAGAACTTATAGGCCTAACCCTGCCAAATAAAATACAGAGGCAAACTTATTTACGTTGCCTTTTGGACTTAAATGCAGCCCTACAAAGGCAAAAGGCTTTATGTCACTTAGGCAGTCCGACATTTAAGTCCAAAAGGCAACGTAAATAAGTTTGCATCTGTATTTTATTTAACTCTTGTTGAGCCATCGGCTTTCCGTCCTGTTTTATCCTATCCCTGCCAACTCTGTAGCATTGCTATGCTTGCACGCCACACAGACCTCCTATAAAAACGTCGGTCTGGGACCTTGCCACATCTTTCATCTCAATCGTTGCGATGGTAACTCAAGAGGGGAGGGTACAGGTAATGCATATTTTCGGTTAGGCAATATAAACTAAAATCGACCAGGTACCCCTGGTATTTTGATGTGTCTATATGCCAACGAAAATATAGATTACCTGCAATTTATAACATTGCAACAGACCTTGTCACTGATGGTGGTGGGATCATTGTAACGAATGCCTTAGCTACGAACAGGCTGCCACACAATCAACAGATTCCAAGACTCTGAAGTGAGGGACTAATGAAGGGTAACTCCAGTGGCGGAAGTTATCGTGAGTGCCGGGGGCGTAACTTGTGCAGCGTATTAGAAGGTTTTTTCTTTTGATACTGAAAAAGAATCGAAATGCAATGTTCGCTGTTATCGTAAGACACAACGCACATCGGCCAAGTAAAAAGAAACTGACAATAAGGGATTGCGGGTTCGTAGAAACAGGGAGCACTTATACGTTCAGAGGGGCGAAGGTTTTAACAGCCACAACCATAAACAGGCAAGCCGAATTACCTTCCGGGTGATCTTGATGTGGCGAACGCTTGCGAAACTGCTGGATGTACGGCTCGACTGACATCTGGAAGGGAGGCGAGGTGAATATCTTAAGAAGGTGAAGATGAAGGGTGAACAATGAGGGACTGGAACCAGTAAGGCGAAGGCAGAGTAGAGTGACTGTAAACGTGCGTTGTTGAGACTTGTGAACGAGACATCAGGGTGGAGATAGGAACCACCAGAAACTACCGAACGGAAGAGTACACGTGGAACGGAAGTGACCGAAGGTCTTGGGACTGGCGGACGACGAACCAATGATGAAGGAAGGAGGCAGCAAACATGCGCTAGATGTGCCTAAGGTTTAAAGAAAAGCATCACATGTAATGTGAAGAAGGGAAGCCGTGGACGAACCAATGTGGTAGTATATGTATATGTTTCAAAAGGAATAGGACGAATGAAGACGAGAAGTCTTGAGAAGCAGGGAGCCTCGGATCAGAGACAAGGGAGGTATGCTGGACGAAGAATGGCGCTGAGACCCAAGGAACAAGTTTTCATTGGCTGAAAAGATTTTGACGAGACGAAGGGTGTACGTAGCATGGAAGACCGGGAGCATGGATGAAAACCGAGAGGTAGCATGAGACGGTGAAAATAGTTGGAAAGGTCATTTTTAAACTGTCAGCGTAGTGATTGCAAGTCGAAGGGTTGAGTTTGTGACAATTGTACCACAAGGTAAGGAAGTTATTGAGGTGGTGATAACGCTGGGGCTAGTGCTTGGCTGGTTCAATCGTACATAAGATGACGAAAGAAGCGAGGATCCGGCAACGCGGGCGCAGAAGTTCTAGGAGAAAAAACTACGAACGAAGGTCATTATTGGAGCAGACAGAAGCCTAGCACAACTTCTTTAGACCGCGCACGACATGGAGCACACGGTAGTTGATGAGTGGCATGGTCGGAATAATGTGCAATACAGGGAAAGATGGGAGCAAAGGTTGCGGCATCGTCGAAATGTCAAACTGAATAGGCACTGAGAGCCTGGAACGAGGGGGAAGCAGAAGCCAAGGCCCAAGACATCAAAGTCGATCGACGGGAGCAGGAGAGTCCGTAATAGTGGTTGCTGTTCCGGATGGCGAATGACCCGACAAGGGGAAATGTTTTGTGGTTGAAGATTAACGCCTAAAGGTATAGGTGACTCGTGGGCAGTCATAGACTGAGGAGATGATGGAACTCTAGAAGGTTTCATCACATGGCGAGGATCAGTGGGCTGGCATGTTGTTGCAAGGCATGGGAAAGACCGTACAGAGCCCTACGAGTCTTCGAGAGAGAGCAGTGTTGGAGGCGCCAAGCTGAGCTTGCTGGCAACAGCGAAAGAATATATATTTTGGATTTCACCAGGATTAAGTAGGCTTTCTGTTCGAAGATCTGCTGGCAGATGTGGATCGTTTCGGATGCAAGGACGGTGTTCATTGCGCAAAGGGTAGAAGACTCACGGGAGAGCGTATGGATTGCGGACAAAATGGACTCGATATTAAGGTCAGGATGCGTAAGGTCATTCGGCGACAAATGAAAACCGTAAAGAATGGCAGTGTGCAAGGCTGAAGCAGAGCCAAATATGGAACTTGTATTCGTAGTTGTTTGCTGGGAGACCACGTTGCTGTCTTGTTGGGAAGACGAAAAGAGGTGACTGTTGTATAGAGGGAGGCAGGTGGTGGAATGACTGGAGGTCCCTCTTTAGTCATGGGAGTTGAAGGTGTCTTGGTGGAAAGTGGCACTTAAGGGGTTGTAGAAATAACGGGATGTGAAGCTGATGATAGACGGTTCTTCACGGTAATGCCCATGGTTCGTTGAGTTTGCAGCGTGAAGAAGCAGATATCACTGGTGGAGAAACCCTGGAAGGGGACGAACGGCCGGCGCCCTCTGGCGCTGAGGTAGTAAGTGTAGTTGGAGATGGTCACTTGGGCGTAGGAGATGACGTCTTATGGAATGGTGAACGCCGTGACGAAGAACCAGTCGATGACGGAATATCATTCTTCTGAAGTGGGGATTTCTTTTGTTTAGGAGTAGAGGATGTCTTCGAGGAGGTAGCTGCTGATGGTGTACCTTTCTGTGCTGTACAAGCAAAAAGATCCTCTTGCGAGCCTTCTGAGCTGAGAGAATCCTGGATTTTTTTGATTAATCTTGATGAGGGCCCTTCCCTTTCTTTCTTTGTGATTGTTAGGCAAACGGCATGCGGGTTCATGTGGTAGTTACAAGGCCTATGGCACTGACAAACCAAGTGAGGGTCAAGCAGGGAATGTTTCCAGAAATGATGCCTGGGTACTTGCAACATTCGGGACTGAATGGTTTCTGTGGATGAGGAGAAGCATCCATGTTGTTGGTGACGAATTACTAGGACTTGTAACTGGAAGGGTGACGAATACACAACTTGAGGAGAATGACGACGCACACAGGTAGAGATCTGTTTTCCTGCCAAGAAGTAATGAGAGAGGAAAACCCAGCCAGGGAGGCAGAAACAATATCGGGAAAGCGGCGAAGCAATGGACATGGAGGAAAAACGACTGCTATCAGATTTGGGATGGAGTGCGAACGCTAACAGTGAACGAAAGGACGAAAGTCAGTGATCCAGTTGAAGGCTGAACTTGAAAGGTGGAAGACATCTGCGGGACTTGTAGACGCGACGAAATACAAAGGCATTTCAGTTCCAGAGTGACGAACGAATCGGTGCATTTGGGTAACTAAGAGGGGTCCAGTGGGAGCCGACCGCCCCCTTCCCACTTTTTTCAGTATGCCGCCAAATAGCAGCGACATAGTAGTCACATAGAAGTGGCATGGGAGAGTTTGCTTGTTCGTGGGGAAGACGAGCCAGCAAATACTCTCCCATGCCACTTCCCGGTAGCACCTAATGAAAAGCCGGAGATGGTGCCGAAGGTGACCTGCAGCCAACGGCACATCGCTTTCTTCTTTGTTTTAGTAATAAAAGGTTATCCACGTGCTGACCAATGAAAGGGTATGACAGAAGAAGTTGCAGTAGAAGGAGACGACAAAGAGGCAATCATGCAGAGGCCATGATCTAGTAGAAATCATGGCACAGACGAACGATGGACTGGCAACAAGAGTTACCACCAGCAGAATGGCCAGTGCATGTAGGAAGTCTGCCAGTGCGGTCGCATGATGTTGATCGTGGGCACTTCTTTGTCCATGATCAGATGCTGGGGTTTTATTGGCGTTACATTCGGTTTTTTTTATACGAAATCTTTATTATGATAAAAATAGGACCAGAGGACGTTATGCCGACGAGACGAACTGGAGGCCACACCCCGAAGACGAGTCGCAAGCGAAGGCAAGGAGCAAGAGGTGAAGCTGGACGAAGCAGAGATCATTGCCAATGATGATGAAGGTTGGGTGAGGCGGACGGAGGAGGTAATAGATAAAACCTACTGCAGGAAGAGGGTAAGACGACCTGGTAGCCGAGAGATGCCCAGAACTCGGGCGAATGAAGTGAGGGCCACTGACGGCATTTGTACAACCGGGAGATCAGGCCTTCAAACAATGGTTGCACAGGTAGCAAGTGATGCTGGAGAAGCCAGGGGTCCTGAAGAGGGTTAGGGGGGTGTCAAAGATGAAAAGGATTGCCCACCGTGACTTCTAAAGAAAAAAGGCCGGGTGACTCCTGTGGCATCTATAAGAGATGTGCAGGGTAGGACACACGAACAGGTGTTCCTACCGAAGATGCATCTGACGACTGGCAGCTGGTTGGGAAACCAGGAAACGGCGACGGTAAACGAACGGCTGCTAGCGAAGGCTTCGGACGGTGACTGGGAGAGGACGACAGAGGGGGTAAGCGGACTGCTGAGGCAGAACAGAACTGTGCCAAACGAAGTTCGTCTTGACGAAAGGAGAAGAGACGAGCTTGATCTTGTCGACGAGAAAACGAACATTCGGAAGACACTGTTCAAGAGGTCGCGAATGTGGTCTTCAGAAAAAGGCCTATTGGTGAAGTAAGATACCGAACGTTGAAGCAGTGATTGGAGACGAGGAGCTGGTCCTAACGATCGACAACTGTGACGTTGAGGAGGCGACGCTTGTGAAAGTATACGAGAGCGCCCGGTCTGAAGGCACAGAAGTGCTGTAGACGATGGTCCAAGTTGAGAAAAAGACGAAGGCAAAGAGCTTCGTTCGGTAGAGATAAAAGAGACAGTGGTCAAACAAGACACCAAGGATGATGCAAAAAAAGGGTCCGAAGGTCTTGAGGGCAGTGGAGAGGGACTGTGAACAATGGCTGATGGAGCATGTTCATTCAGTGAATGAACGGACGAAGGAGGGGTCGTGTCAGCTGCTTGCGGCCGTAGGAGAGAACATGGTATCCAACGTAGTGGTCAGATGAAGGACAGGAAGGGTTGCAAGCAGGCACCAGCCTCAGCTGCAACGAATGAAGCACACTGAGTTTAATCTTTCCATCAATTCTTATCGAAATTGTTTAGATTAGCAAGGGAATGTCCTACACCCATTTAAAGGTGACGAGGTACCAATATAGCGAAAGCATATGGTGAGTTTTTAATTCGGAGTGATATTGTGAGCTCTCTAATAGTCCGAAAAGGACATGCTTCGGATATTCTGAAAGATAAGAATCTATTACTTCGGTGAATCCTAATGGAAATTGATTAGCTTAGCAAGGGACTGTCCTACACCGTTTAAAGGTGACAAGGTAACGACATAGTGGCTAACGCATATGGTGAGTTTCAAATTCAAAGTGCTATTGTGAGTACTCTAATAGCCCAAAATGGACAGACTTAGGATATTGTGAAAGATAGTAATCTATTATTTCCATCAATTCTAATCGAAATTGTTTAGCTTCGCAAGGGACCATCTTACACCCGTGTAAAGGTTACAAGATAACGACTAGCAGCAAACGTGTATGGTAAGTTTTAAATTCAAAGTGCTATTGTGAGCTCGCTAATACATCGAAATGGACATGCTTACGATATTCTGAAAGATAAGATTCTATTATTTTGGACACTCCTAATTGAAATTGTTTAGCTTTGCAAGGGGCCGTCCTACGCCCATTTAAAGATGAAGAGGCAATGGCCCAGCGGCGAAGCGCATAGTGATTTTCGATATTCAACGTGCCTCTTGCGAGCATTTAATAACACGAAATGAAATGCTTAGGATATTCTGAAATGTGGGGATCGATTTTTTTCACCAATCCCACCAAAACTGTTTAGCTTTGATGCACATACAAAATATATGAGCATACAATGGCACTTTCAAATCGAAAATAGCTGCTGCACAATTGCAGCTTCACTTTTAAATGGTCGTAGGACAGTCCCTATCTAAGCTAAACAACTTCGGTTAGGATTGAAGGAAAGAATAAATTCCCATTCCCATCTTACAGAATTTCCTAAGCATGTCCATTTCGGTCTATTAGAGAGCTCGTAAGAGCATTTTTAATTCGAAATTCACCACACACATTTGTTCTTACTTCATTACCTCTTCACTTTTAAATGGGTGTACGACGGTCCCTAGTTAAGCTAAATAATTTTGTTTAGGAGTGATTGAAAGAAAAGATCACCCCGTTCAGAATATCCTAAGCATGTCCATTTTGGTCTATTAGAGGGCTCGTAACGACACTTTGAACCCGAAAATCACTATAACAACCAACTGAAACAGGAGCGTTCTCACGAATTAAGGGTGATATATAATTTGAAATACGATTTTGGAGTTGAGTTGTTGCTTTCACGTACGTTCAGAATTGTGTGCTGAACGTTTTGTTTCACATTATGCTTTTGATTTGTTCACAGTTTAGGAGTTATAGACAAAAAAATATTTTTAAAACACTGTTTTGACATCCATCTTAGATTTAAGGGCACCTGGCTTTCATGAATAAATGAACGATTCCTTGAATTTTACCATCTCTGCCGCCTGACTATAGTTAAAATAGCTTCAACCAGTTTACCTCCAGATGGGTGGGATTTCATGCAACCTGAAACTATTTGAAGAGGTTCATATCTCCAGGAGTGTATAAACTGTCGTGTATACATCATTAGCTCCTGATGTCAAAAAACTGACGACCCTACATTTTCTTTTTAAGCCCAACTTTTCCGATGCACGGGTAGCTACAAGCACTGCGTGCGATTCGATAGGCGTCTTGGTCCCAGCTGTACATCTCAGGCTTCGTACATACCCGAAGCGTATATGTACGGGTTTTTTTTCCGTTTATTTCCCGCCAGCTGCGGGAGGGTTTCCTTCGGGTACTACGGCAAAAAACAATAATATATAATGGTGGTATTTCTTCCACGTAACATCTGCTTGGGTCTTTGGGGGGTGGATGCCTCGTGTGTCGTCTCTTTCAATTTTAATTTTCTGTTTTTCTAGTTAGCACCCATCAGAACCAGAAGAGGACAGAAATCTTCCCGTTTCTGAGACTTGATTTATGTCCTCTCCTGGTTCTGAAGGGTGCTAACTAGAAAAAATGGACTTCGAAAATGTTGGGTCGTCGGTTTTTTGTGGACCACCCTGTATTTGTACACATAACAAATTCCATGAATTTCGTGCAAAGTGAAAATAAATTGTTATTATTTATTTTAATTTTATTATTATTATTATTAATTATGTCGTAGCACGATAAACCAGCATGGACGAATCCGCTCCACTGCAAAACAACATTTTTCAAGGAAACTCATGCCAACCTGCACTAAAAAGGTAAGAAACACTGGTGCAAAATCAAGTGAAAATCGCGAGTGTTTGTGTACCATCAAAAGAAAGTTAGAATCGTTTTTAATCTGCCGTCGTAAACGAGAGTACGGTAATCTGAGCTACGGTAGCATTCGTAATGCTACCTTACGTACCATTCGTAACTTTAACTGCCGTCGTAAATGAACTTACTGAGATATAAACTACGGTATTCCTAGTGGACCATACGCAAATTCACAACTTTCTGTACAGTTCGAACTACGGTAGCTCTAGTGGGTCATACTGCCTTCTACAACTTTGTGACAAAACTACTTAAAAAACCGACAAGGAAAAAAAGCATGTTACATGACAAAATGCCAAAATTACCACCATGTCTAGATGCAGAGAGTGTGAAAATAAAATTAAGACAAACGAAGGAGACATGTTAACTTGTGTTAATTGTGAAATAAAAGTCCACTACGACACAAAAACGCTCCAGCTTACCATAATTCGCGGCTGGAAACAAGAAAAACGAGACTCTCGGAAATGCAAAAGATGCAAAAAAAAAAAAAAAACACAAGAACGGGATCAGAAAAAAAAATCACATGGACGATGAAAATGACCATGAGAGTGATCATGAAGGAGTAACCCTTAACTGTTATCAAGGATATTGAAAGGAAGTTAAACGCTATCTTGGAAAACAAATGAAGAAAATTATCTTCCAACTTAAAAAACTTGAAAAAAATGTATGAGAAACTACAGGAATGAATATTGAACCGTATAAAAGAAATGACAAACTACATTCATACACCAAAATAATAGAAGAACAACTTGACAAATTTACAAAAGTACATAAAAATTTCCGGAAAGCATGGAAATCACAAATACCAAATACGAAGAAATAAAAGCAACCCAGGAAGCACATAAAAATGAAAACCTCGAAATAAGGAAAAGACTCAACTTGCTAGAAGAAAAATTGAAAACATCAACTTGGATAAGGAGGACACCACTGAACTTAAAGAAACAGTAAACCACATCGAACAAACGCAACACGAAAGTGAACAGTACTCCAGAAATATTAGACTTTAGAAGCCATGGAGTCGAAACGGAGCAAAATGATGGTTTGAGAGATACTATTTATCGACTGGCAAACGCAATCAATCTACCAAATTTCAACGACAGACACATAGAGTACATCGTCTACCTACCAAAAACAAGACACGCTCCCCCCTACTATGCTCATACAGTTCAGAAAAAGAGTGGACAAAGATGCATGGCTAACCACGAAAAAAGGAAAACTGACAACCAACTGTTTACGAATGGATACGGAAAAAATTGTCGTAAACGAACACTTAACTCCATTTTACAAGTACCTACTGTAGCTTTTTGACGCGCACCCAGCGTTAGCCATGGCGCCAGAAGGAGAGAGGGTAAATTTTGCTAGGTAAATCCTATCGGAAATCCTAAGTTCTTTTACATGCCACAAGCACGAGACATCACATGACCCTTCTCTGCCCGAAAATGCCAGGGGTGGCTGAGGCCGGATTCGAACCCGGGACCATGGTTCTGGAGACGGTCATGCTAACCATCAGGCCACCATGCCCCCTACCTACTGCGGAAAACCAAACAAGAACTAAAATCACTATGGAAATTTATTTGGTTCAAGGATGGAAACATAAACACAAAACAAGACGAAAACAACCAACATACAAAGTCTATAAAAAGTGACCAGTATACCTGCAAAAAAATAGCTGCTGAATACCAAGAATAGAAAGCTTAAGCTCTGGAGAGCCAATCGACGAAATCCCAGCCCAGTTTCTTTACCAAACTATAACTCGGCACAGACACAGTATTCAGATGCTACGGAGACTTGGCACCATGAGAGAGAATCATCTATGATTTGTGATGGAAATTTGTCATCAATTTTTAAAAACTATCATAGAAAACGGATGATTCCAGAGCCCTTCCTCTTCTTTTTGTAGATAATAGTTACGTCTCTGAGAATATAGAAAAGGCTGAGGCCATTAGTTCTACCTTTGTTTCGAATATTATCCTTGATAATGGAGTTATTGGCACCACAGCCAATTGCCATTGGATAGCGAGTTTCTGTGCACTCGAGTCCAATATTCACGTAGTACCGTTCTGGCAGCTTTCGCCAAACTCAAACCAAGTAAATCTTGGGGGCCTGATGGTTTCTCATCTAGACACACGCTAGTTTGTCGTCGCCAAGTAACAGTAGATCATCCCATTGTAGATTGTTAAAAAATTGATTGTTAATGATAAAAAGGCGGCTCACTAGCAGTCATGTGTATGTTAACTGTAAGCAACTGAAAGCATATTTTGGCATATTGAGGATAAATCCCAATACGACATGAATGTTTCAAATTAAGGAAAATGTAAGGGAAAGGGTCAGAGATTAAGAAAAACTAAAATTTAAAGGATGAGTGTCCACCAATCATAGTGAAAAGGATGCCTCAATACCGTTGTCATTATTAATTCGTTGACTGTTAATTGACGAGTTGGCGTCGTCAATGGCGTCGGCCTCAGTACGAGGCGAAAACGGAGAAACAAAATGCGGCCCCATCCGTTTGAAAGAGGCAGGAATGTACTAAATCCAGTTAAATTTGTGAACATAAGGAGTCAGGGAACAAGGTGAGTGACCCAGTGAAAAGGATAAAAGAACATTGTGTGAATAATCAAGGTTTTTAAGTACGAAGGCTGAAGATACAGACGAAAGTGGACTCGCCCAAGGACTGGAGGTGTTACTTAACGAACGCAAAAAGTGCGTTCGTTTTGGGTAGCGAAACTGAAACAGAAAATACAACGGATAATTTTCAAAAATAAACATGTCTGTATTAAATTGTGACAAATGCGAGGAAGCACTGACAGCAGGTGAATTTGCTACATGTTTTGGTGGGTGCCAAATGAAACTTCACTATGAATGTTCCATACAAAAAAATGAATGGATAAAGAAATCTGTTGCTATGAGGAAAAAATGGAAATGTGAAAAGTGTGTGGAACCAAAACAAAGAAAAGACACAAATGAAGAAGCAGAAGAAGAAGGAAACAAAAACAAAAAAGAAAAAGAGAAAAAAATTACTAGTGACAAAAAGAACGAGGAAAAAGAAACGAAAAAGCAAAATAATACAAATGAGGAGGACATAAAAGAAATGAAAATTTTGCTTTTCAAGATGGACCAAAAAAATTAATATGCTACTGGAGACAAGAGAAAAAGTGCAAGAATTGTGTCAGAGTGTCGAATTTTTAAACCATGAAGTGGAAGACCTTAAAAAGGCAAATGAGGAAAGGAAAAATGAAATCAAAGAACTTAAAGTAATAAATGAAGAAATGAAGGTAGAATTAAACAATATGAACATCATGAAAGAAGATATAAACACAATGAAAATTGAACAATATGAACAAGAACAATACATGAGAAACAAAAATATTGAAATAGCCAATGTGGATGACTGCCAGGAGGAAGATATTGTGGACACGATCGAAAGAATTGCAAAACAATTCGATATTAAACATGACATAACAGAAGTGGAAAAAGCACACAGGGTCCCAACACGAAACCCGAATAAAACACCAAACATCGTGATACAATTTAAGACAAGAGAAGATAGGGACAAATGGATTAAAAGCAGGAAGAAAACGACAACAAACGATGACTGCTTCAAAAACGGAAATGGAAGGAGAATTTTTATTAATGAACATATGACACTATATAATAGAAACCTGTTCTGGAAGACGAAGGAACACGCAAAGAAAAATGACGTCAAATTTGTTTGGTTCAGGGAGGGAAAGGTAAGAATGAAAAAGGACGAAAGTCAGAAAATTACCAAAATTGTAAGGAGTGAAAGTGATTTATTATAAGATGGAAGACACGGAAAGTATAAATTATATTGTTGAAGATTCAAAAAACATGAGGAAGTGTTTAAATGAAAACACTGATGTGGATTACTGTACGATTAGAATAATGCATGTGAACATCAGAAGTTTGAGAAAGAATTGGAATGACTTTTGTTTTGAGTTAAAAGAAATGAAAATCGAATGGGATATTATAGTACTTACGGAAATTAATATTAAAGAGAATGAATCAAATTTATATAAATTGGATGCATTTGAACAGGAAGTTATTACGAGACAAGATACATGTAGAGGAGGGGGCATCATGATGTTCTTGAATAACAAATTGAAAACAGAGGTCGATAAAATCAAAATTGACACAAATGATTGTATTAAAACCCAAATGATTAAAAATAATATTGAAATGACAATCTTTGCTATATATAGGCAGCCAAAGACGGATAAAAAAAATTTGCTAAAGAAATGAAAAAATTGTTGAAAAAGACGAAAGATAAAGATAATGTATGTTTTCTTGGTGATTTCAATATTGACATCTTAAAAAAGGAAAGCAGAGAAAAAAATCAAAACCGATGTGAGACTTATGAAAATAACCTTGCTCAATATGGGTTCGAACACAAAATCACAACGGTCACTAGAGAGGAAATAAGCAATAATAAAATAAGTAAATCGTGTATCGACCATATCGCACTTAGAACTAAAAAACTGCACAGTATGGGAATTGTAAATCAAACTAAAATTGCTGATCACTACTTGACAGCGATGGTGTGCGGCAATAAGATAAAAATAAATGATGACGAGAAGATTAATTTAATGAATATAAAAAAAATAGTGGACAAAAATAAAATAATTGAGGACCTTGAAAAAATAAAATGGGAATATTTAAAGCAGCTGAAAACTACTGATGAAATATATATAGAAATTGAAGCACAAATAAAAAATATTTATGAAAAAAATACCAAAACAATCAAAAGCCATAAGACAAATAAGGGAAAGGAAGGTGAAA
>JAHWFP010164994.1:0-16091 GCA_023313725.1 Lithobius niger | reverse complement strand
CTGAGAAAGAAAGAAAAGACAACTGCCCCGACTGGGACTCGAACCCAAGACTTCCCGTTTACTAGCCTGGCGCTCTAACCACTGTGCTACTGGGGCGGGTGCTGGCTACAGGCTCCAGCCGAGCATTTTATTTACATATAATCCTTGTTGGTTGTTGATCCGCGGCCTTCCACAGCGTTGAATAGCCACACATCAACAAACAACAAGGAACTCATAATTTGGCCATGCTACAAACAAGCCACGCGACTCCTTAAATATTGAGTAAAAATTTGGTACGCCCTCGTGCACCTGGAAACAAGCTGTAAAGATTAACGATATTAGTGTACCTAGGTGGCGCCAGGGGAATTTCTTTATATTTTTCCGTGGCGTCATCTGTAGTGACATTAGCATCGTTAATCATTACAGCTTGTTTCCAGGTGCACGAGGGCGTACCAGATTTTTACTGAATATTACGGAGTCTCGTGGCTTGTTTGTAGCGTTTAAAAGTTTTGCTTTGTGCATTCCTTTGCTTCCTGCGAGCGAGAACTCGATAGGCCTAAATGCTGCAATGCAAATTTGGTGGCAACCGGCCTTTACGTGCTCAAAGGGGAACTGCTATAAAACAGGCAATATATATTTTCGTATAAGCAATAAAAACTAAAATTAACCAGGTGTAGGCCCTGGTATTTTAGTCTTTATCTTGTTCATCTAAAACTCGTGTAGCTCTTATATCTCAAATCTCATGTACATTATTTCTTTAAATCTCGCACAGGGCTATCAAGTTCAGCTCATGTAAATCTGTATCTGTTACCTCTCCTATTTCGTAGCTTACTGTTAGCCTATATTTGTCTCAAATTTACTTAAAGGCGAAAGGCTCTTTCACCTCTATAGAGCAGTGACATTTGCTGCCATATTGGCACCAGATTGGCACCAGTATGGGTTTTGGAGGGCATAACTACAAGGTGCACTACATAAAAATGGAGGGAAAAACAACGGAAGAGCGGATTTCTTAGGCTTAAAATAACGTTGTTTTCTTCAACAACAAAAATCGCGCGTTTTAGGTATAAGAAAGAAATCACTCTTCACAGCATCGGCTTCAGTATGATGCCCTTCTGTTTCTCTCTACAGTGCCCCTTGCAGCTAACCCATTAAGGCTCCAGCATAGAGTTATATAGAATAATACTCCGTCGTGTCACTGCTCTATACACTTTTCCATGTAAGCACGATACAACATTTTATGCGCATACTAAAACCAGAGTAAATTCTTGTAAAATTGAATCTTCTATGAAAGAAAAAAGAAACGAAAAACCAGGGAGTTTGGATTATACGTAGCTTTGATAGTGTGGCCCCAGCGGTGAACGCGTCAGAGCTATAGCACAGCTATTTCTCGTGGTAAGGTATATGCACGAGCGAGATTCAGTTAGTGACGTTTTTGCTCCCAAACCAATCTTCGAAGCAGACGACGCTTGGTTTTTCGAAACCAACAAGAAGGTTTGTTTTAACTAGCCAGTAGTTTTTACCGAAATTAATGAATAATTGTGAAATATCTGATCGCTCAATCTTTGCTGAACGTTAAATTACACATTATTAAAACAAAACGAAAAATTCTTACCATATCACCCGAGACGAGAGTAGCTGACGTAGTTGCGTTGAAACCAAAACAACGGCATGCGTTTACGATGGTCGCTTGTGACGGTGCTCTCCTTCTGATAACAAACGTTGCGATTTTCAGTCGCATTGTCGATTGTGCTGGTAGGTTATTGCACTTTAAAACAATTTAAGCAATTGGAGCGGGTCCGGCTTACGTTTGATGTTGCGTACTCGTTCGTTTGTTAGTCCAATTTTGTGTCGATTTGTAAAGTTGCCATCTCTTGCTTGCTGACTTGACCGTAATTACCTAATGACTATAATTAGAGCTAATTATGGTGTTCGACTCAACGATGAAAAGAAACATTGGCCAACTTTCGAATGCCGGGTTTTTGGTTATTGTTCCACGTGAGAGACACGTCCGTTCCTTTTACGGAAAGTGTTTCCATATTTTGTAGCGAGAACTGGCCCTTATATTGAAGATGGTTTGGCGCGAAAGGAGGTCTTTCCCAACAAGAACGCAACAAGGACAGGACTCTATGCACGAACTGTCTTGTTGGACAATTTCTCGATTCATGTGCGGATTGTTAAATGTTTATTTTTGTAAATTGCGTTATGTCTAAGGAAGAAGTAAAGAAGTATGAATTTAACAAGTCTGCAGTGAACCCTTGAAATTACATTGGTGGCAGCGGTGTAGCCGTACTTTCACGTCGAGGAAGCAGCTGAAGTTCATGTCGATTTGTTCGAGTTTCAACGGTCAGGGTGCTGTCTTTGTGTCTACATTGGCTGTAGTGAAGCAAATTGCGTCGGCATCAAGTGTAAAGTAAATACATTGGTGACAGCGGTCAAGCTGGGCTGACACGTCGAAGAAACCAGCAGTTTGGGCTTACATCCGGACTTTCACGTTAAAGGGGCACAGCTGCATCGAAAGTCGGCGGTAATGTCAACTTAGATGGTAGTGGTGAGCTTCTCCAACTCAGTGGGTTCACTTTCCATGGCAGAATTTCGACTTTGGCGGCAACCAGCGTGGGAGGAAGATTAAAGGGGCTTCCTGCTGTTCAAGAAAGACGAGTCAAGAGACGGAAAAGCTGAGCTGGCAGACAAGATTGCGACTGGACGAGGGACGGAGAACATTCCTATCAGCGAGAGTGGGCGGTAATGCTGCACTTCGTCGTGTGAGAAGGACAATTTCGGCGAATTCCGGTAATGGAAGAAGCGAAATAGGGTTTGAAGTCATCGTCAGTGCAAGCCTGGGTTCGTCAGTTTGGATGTAGAAGTCGTCTTGGCAGCGTCTCCACAACGCGGCAACAGGTGAGCTGTGGCAAACTTTTTTTACACCTTGGTATTAGGGCGTTTGGGGAAAAGTGTTGTTTAAAGCTTGCGGGAACTGTTGTGCGTGTTGGGGCTATTTTTTTTGATTGTTGGTTGCTTAGGTAATTAAGTAATTTTACAATGGAGTTGCTTAGTGATAAAACTGTGGTTGATTTGAAAGCTGTGTGCGAGGAATTAGGGTTGCATGCGCCTAGGAAAAAAAGTGAAATTCTGGCTATGTTTAAAGGTGGGTTGGAGGGAGGGGCTTTGTTGGTGGATGATCTTGAAGAAGCAGTTAAAACTGTAGAGGAGGCTAAAAGGGTAATAAATGAAGAAAAAGAGAGGGAATTACAAGAAAAAGAAAGGGAAAGGCAGGAAAAGCAAGATGAAAAGGAAAGGCGAATTTTAGAGGCTGAATTAGAGAGGGAAAGGATAAGTGTAAGAAAAGAAGAATTAAGAAGGGAGGAGGCTTTAAGAGAGAGGCAGGACGAATTAGCAAGGGAAAAATTAGCAAGGGAAAAAGAATTAAAGGAAAGGGATGTAGAATTTGAGAGGGAGAAATTGGCTAGGCTAGACGAAATTGAAAGAGAAAAATTAGCTATAGAAAGAGAAAGAGTGGATCGTCAGGCAGAGCTAGAACGAGAGAGGTGGGAACGGGAAGATAGATTAACGAGGGAGAAACAGGAGCATGAGCTGCGTATAAATGAAAATGCTAGGCAGCATAATGATGAAATGCAGGCAAGAGAGTTATCCTTTAAGCAAGAACAATTAAAGGTAAAAACAGAGTCTGTACAACAAGAAAAACGTTATGACATGTCAAAGTTGTGCCAACCCTTCAGGGAGAAGGAAGACAACATATTAGTTTTCTTGTCTGGTTTTACTAGAATTTGTGATAGGATGGGCTTTAACAAAGAAGAGTGGCCTTTCAGATTGTTATCTTTGTTAACAGGGAAAGCGCGGGAAACACTCATGCGTCTTTCTGATGATGACTTTGCAAAGTTTGATCTGTGTGTGAAAGCTCTTAAAGTAAGATTTAATGTTACAGAGCAGTGTTTACATAACCAGTTTAGGTCAGCAAAAAAAACTGATAAACAAACGTACTTAGATTTTGCTCACACTTTGACAACACTGGGTACTGAATGGGTTAAGGAACTTGATTGTGGGGATTCTTTCCAAAAATTGTTCCAGCAGGTTTTAATAGAGGACTTTTTGAATAAGGTACCAAGTCCGATAAGAGTATGGCTTATTGATAAGGGTAAACAAGAGTCTGTTTTGAACTTAGCTTCGCTTGCAGACGATTACTGCGCTAATCGCCAAGAAGCAGTTCTAAGACAGGGGAGTGGTTCTGACAATGGAAATGGCGGATCACAGGGCAGAAATAATTACCGTGGAGGAGGTAACAATGGTAATGGTTATGGCAGGTATCGGAATGGTAATGGTTATCAAGGTAGTCAAGGTAGCAGAAACAATGGAGGGAGTGGTAATTCGCAAAATGGTGGAGGCAACCAAGGGTATGGTACTAGTAACTATGGGAACAGTAACAATGGTAATGGTAGCAATAGTACTAGAAATGGTTCAGGTAATAATGGTACGAGCAATGGTACTACAGCTTCGGCTAACAATGCGCAAGCAAGGCCGCAAGCTAGCGACAATAATCAGTCTAGTAGGAGAGCGCCTTTAAAGGCGGACGAGCCACGTAAGTGCTACATTTGTAGCTCGAGCTCGCATTTGAAAAGAGATTGTCCAAACAATGGTACCAAAGCCTCAGTAGGAAATGTATGTACTCAATTGCCTAGTGTACACAGTGGAAAGGAGGTTAGCTCTTTTAAAAGTAAAAGTGGTACACAGTCGGTGGATAGCCGTTTATGTAAGAAATGTACGATTAATGGAAAGCCTGGTAGTTACTTGCTTGATACAGGTGCATTTATGGATGTGGTTTCGAGTAAAATAGTAGAGCCTAGTTCGTTCACAGGGAAACGAGTTGTTTTGTCGTCAGTTGTAAGTCAAAATGTAACAGACTTTCCGCTGGCAAAGGTAAAATTGGCAACGGAAGATGGCTACATTATGCTGGAATGCGGCGTGTCGCCATTTTTTAAGGACGAAGCGTACGACTTTCTGCTTAGCCAAAAGTCTTACGAAAAGCTACAGAAGATTGAAACAAAGGTAAACAAAACACGGGCTGCGATAGCTAGGTCGAAGACGGGTATCAATGGACAGAAAAGTAACGAAAAGCAGGCTGCAGATCAGTTCATTGATGGTGATGTATTGGAGGGTCTTTTTAAAGTTGAAGGTGAGGAAACGGGGGAAAGTGTTAGAAATGTTGCAAGTGAAAATAAGGTGATTGCTGAAATTAGTGTCAAGGTCGAAGATAATGGGCTTGCTCAGAATGATACAGTTGTCCAGTCACAACACGTTTTAGTCAATAAACAAGCTAGTGTTGTGGCCGACTCTGTAAGGAGTATGGAAATTAGTGAAACGGTTGCAGGGAAAGAAAATGTAGGTTTGTTGACAGCAGGAATTCAAGACTTGTTAGCTGTTAAGGCTGAAGTTTTAAAGCAAGGGCAGGTGCTTGATCCTGGGTTGGAGGGATGTCGAGTGGCGACTGACATTGAAGGTACATCTTTTTTTTGGAAGGATGATGACGTAAGTAAGAAATGGTCGGCAGCAAATGACACCAAAATGTGTGACCAGGTAGTGGTCCCAAAAATGCTTACGGAGCAACTGGTAAGGATGGCACATGTTAATGCCTATTTTGGGCACATGGCCATGGAAACGAACATTGCCAGGTTGCAAGAAGTATTGCATGGGCCAAGAATGTGTGCACAATGTAAAAATTGGATAGAGTGGTGTGAAATCTGTAAGAAATATAGAAAAGGTGTGAGGAAGGGAGAGGACGAAATGATTTTAGTTCAGGTTGTGGCAGAGCCTTTTATTAAGGTGAAAGTAGATTTCGTAAAGCCTTTCAAAGTGACGTCGGACGGAAAGCATGTTTTAAAGGTTTGTGATAGGGCGACTAGGTATCCTGAAGCAGTGGCTGTCAGGGAGGCTAACTCGCACACGGTAAGAAATGAAAGCTTAGCGATTTCTTCAAGGGTTGGGTTCTCTGTGGAACTCCAATCGATTCTTGGAAAACCGTTTGTTTCTGAACGGGCGGCTTGTTTCTTGAAGGAGTGTGAAATCGGCCTTGTAAATAGTAAGCCTTATCATTCGCAGTCTGTAGAAAGGGTGCACAGGACGAAGGTAGACTGTGGCAGGGCTTTGCATTTGGAGTATCCGGACAAGGGGAAGGATGTTTTAGCACCAGCTAAGTTTGCAAGTAAGTCTACTTCTTGTGAGGCGGCAAACTTCACTCCTGCGGAGTTAGTTCACGGAAGTAAGGTGAGGTTAAAGAGGGAAATCGCAGATGGAAAGAAGGAAAGATGGAAAGATGAGTTTGCACAAGTTACTACTAGTAATGAGGTTGGAGTCAATGTCATGGTAGTGGAAGGACAGGATGGAGTGAAAGGTAAAGAGTTATACAGGCGATCTCAGGTGTGGGATTCAGGAGGGAAACCTGGGAATGTCACGAGCAGACAAGTAAACGAGGAAGCTATTAGTGGCCCTCTGTCTGCAAGGGTAAAGCAAAAGTGTAGGTGCCTAGTTGTGGTGAAAGTGGAAGCAAAATCTGCTTTATTGGTTATAAACACGAAGAAAAAAGTCAAGTCTAGGTTAGGATTGACTGGTGATGGCTTGCACATGTTAAATAACTATGCAAAGTTGGTATTGCCTCTGGCTGTCAGTGTGAACAAAGGGGCACCAGACAAAGTGGGAGGGGGCAACAGTTGCGGGAAAGCTTTTCACAAGCTGCAGTGTGTGCTTGCTTCTCCCAAAGTGTTGTTGAATTCTGTTTCTGACAAAGTTTTCTGGTTGTTGTTGACATGCAAGGTTTACAGTGTTGTTGTTAGCATTGTTTGGATAGGTGTTGCATGTTTACTTTTTTGCTGGGGAAAGGGGGACAAACGCCCTAATGCTGAGTGTAGGGGGGTTTGCCATGGCAAAAATGTGTTTTCTCCAGTGGTGAACAGTACTTTTGAGTTGGATCCAGGGAGGTGGATTGTTGTGTGTGGTATTTTGTGGTATGGTGTGTTTAGGGTGGCAAGAGAAGAGATGGAGCGAAAAGAAAGTTTTTTTGAAGGCTTTCTTGTGGTGTGTTGTAAGCATAAGTGGATGGATTGCTAGTTAAAGAGAGAGTTTCCTGAGTGCTGCAGAGTGTAAAATTGGTGTGTCGTATTTGGTGTGTCAGTGGGGCCGTTTGGTATTGTGATGGTCCTGTTGCTGTGTTGTGGATGTGGAGTGGTGTTGTGGAGTGCAGTGGTGTGTGGCAATGTGCAGAAGAGTGCAGCGGTGTGCAGCAGTGTGCAGAGGTGGCAGTGTGCGGAATGTGTTGTGCAGTGTTGGTGTGTTGTGCAGTGCAGCCAAAGTGCGGTGATGTGTTTGTGCTCAGAGGGTTGGAGATTGTTTTTTGCCTTCTGTACAGCGTTCCAGGTGATATGCATCACTAGTGGCCTGCACTTACCGTGATTTGTTGTGGACGAATCACAGCGTTGGGTTGGAGGTGTAAAGTTGCCATCTCTTGCTTGCTGACTTGACCGTAATTACCTAATGACTATAATTAGAGCTAATTATGGTGTTCGACTCAACGATGAAAAGAAACATTGGCCAACTTTCGAATGCCGGGTTTTTGGTTATTGTTCCACGTGAGAGACACGTCCGTTCCTTTTACGGAAAGTGTTTCCATATTTTGTAGCGAGAACTGGCCCTTATATTGAAGATGGTTTGGCGCGAAAGGAGGTCTTTCCCAACAAGAACGCAACAAGGACAGGACTCTATGCACGAACTGTCTTGTTGGACAATTTCTCGATTCATGTGCGGATTGTTAAATGTTTATTTTTGTAAATTGCGTTATGTCTAAGGAAGAAGTAAAGAAGTATGAATTTAACAAGTCTGCAGTGAACCCTTGAAATTACAGATTCATGGGAAAAATCAAAAGCCAATGAGATGCAAGAATCGGTAAAAAGGCGCGAAAAATGGGAGCAGAAACATCAGACGCGTTTGAAGTATGCAAAGCAGCTACCAAAATCTCGCACGGTTTCTCGCGGTTCAGCGTAATAGTAAGTGGGTCCACCCTATCAAAGCTGCATGTAATCCAAGCTCCCTGCGAAAAACGAACAATACAAGTAACAAAACAAACCCTTCTTCGAAGGAAATGTTAAAAATAAGACCATGCGTTTTTTATTCCAAAAAGAAAATCCCTACAAAAGCCATGAAATGTAAAACGATAGCAATTCGGCTACTAAAATTTTCGAAGGAAATGTTAAAAATATACGGTTTTTTATTCCAAAAAAAAAAAAAATCTCCACAAAAGCTGGGAAATATGAAACAATAGCAATTCGGTTACTAAAATTGCGGCCCTAACCAGTGCTTGAACACCTTACGTGTTTTCTTCAAGCGTTGGGCCGTGAAGTTATTGTAGTGATAGTTTTTAATGATCTTATTTTCCAGGTTTTATGGAGACTTTAGTGTAGTTGTGAAGTTTATCATTTTCTAAGGAGGTCTGGAGGTTTATTTGTTACTTGTAAACGTAATATGTAGACTGTTTTCCAATTGGCGTAGCTATCGAGTGTGCAGACGGGGCTGTTGCACCAGGGTTCACTGACCGGGGTAGGCTCACTGCCAGACCTTAACAAAGGCAGATTTACCGGAGTGTGCTGCTTTAGTTTTTATTTCGGATTTAGACACAAATATTTCTTGAATGTGTTTCTTATCACAATGTGTAACAGAATGCTAATTGAGCAATTTAAAGAGTGTGAGATTAAACAAACTTCTTTTGCTGAAAAAAAAACATGCATTGCAAAAAAATGGTTAAAAAGAAATATTTGTGAAAACCCACGTATAGGATAAACATCATACTCATGAAAATCGTTCCAAGCCGCAATTTAGTGCTGCTGTTATTAACCCTAACGTGAAAGATTTTGACCTCATAAAAGAGAATTTCGATAGATTTGAAAGTGCTTTAAATTTTTTTTCGGATCAAGCTGATGACCATAGCAAACAGATCAAAGATTTGGTAGAGGAAGTGCGACTATTACGCCAAGAAAACTGCCATCTTATGGCGGAAAACAAACAGTTGAACACGCAAGTGAACCAACTGGCCCAAGATTTAAATAACTTAGACCAATACGGACGCAGGAACAACCTTGAAATACACGGCATTCCTCATACCGAAAATGAATCAACCGATGACATTTTACGTGCCGTGGGGTCCGCTCTGCAGGTCACTGTAAATCCGGGTGACATCGAAGCAAGTCACCGAATTAACTCCAGTAAAGATGGGCCTCAACCAATCATTGTACGCCTGGTAAATAGAAGATTAAAAGAAAGATTAGTCAAGAAACGACGTGAGACGACCACTTTTACTGCAAATGTAGTGAATCGTTCTTTTTCTAATACCACGCCAGTCTACTTGAATGAGAACTTAACTCCAAAGAACAGGAAATTGATGGGATTGGCGAAATCAATGCGCCAACAGCTTGGCTACAAATTCGTGTGGTTCACCCGAGACAATGTCTATGTCAGATTCAATGAAAACTCGAGAGCTATTTGTATACATTCTGAAAGCGATATTTTTAACTTGTCCTCTGATAGCCGAACTGCCACGCCTCCTACAGGTCGAGGTCAGGCGGCTGCTGTGACAAATCCTGCCCCTCGGCAAGGAGGGTCAGGAGGGGGACAGCAATCTCGTCATCCCTAAATGACAGGCTTGCGATTTTGACTTACTGATAAACCATTTCCTTCTTAAATGGACACTCAAATTTATCTTAACTACCAATCCCCTTTTGAAACTAGAAACCCTTTAGAAATGGATTCCTGTAATGAAAATACCTCTTGCACTGACATTATTAAATCTAATGATAGCCTACTAAATATAAATGAACTTTCACGTAGCCAAAACCTTAAAATACTTCACCTAAATATCAGAAGCTTACGGAAAAACTGGAGCGAATTTACTTCAGTGATCGAGTCTAGCAAAATTTTATGGGATGTAATCATCATCACCGAAATCAGTATAAAAAGCAATGAAACTAAATTATATTTTTTGAATAACTATGATAGCACTTTTGTTACAAGAGAGGACACCACTAGAGGTGGAGGTCTTGCAGCCTTCATTAGAAAAGATTTAGAGAACGAAATATCTGATTTTAAATGTGATACGAATGATGGGCTGAGAATTTTACTAAAATTATCGAACTCTGAAATTCTTATACTTGCTATTTACAGACAACCAAATACCAGTAAAAAACTCTTTACTGATGAACTAAAACAAGTACTTAAAAAAGAAGAAAAGAAAATTGAGAATTTAGTCTTATTGGGTGATATAAACATTGATATTTTGAGATCAGCTAAGCTTAAACACGACAAAAGCGCCACCGAAAATTACGAAAATCTGCTTGCTTCTTTCGGCCTTATTCAAAAAATCAACATACCCACTAGACAAGAAATTATAAAAAATAAGTTGGTGGAATCATGTATCGATCATATCTCCGTTAGATCAAACTCTCGTGCTTCTACAGGCTTTGTCTGGGAAAAAAAAATATCTGATCATTATCCTACGCTACTTAGTATTGAAAACGTCGGTAACAAACACACTGATGGGGAAAATGAGAAGAGTGAAACTTATTCTTTTGATGATACTAAAATTATTAAACTAATGAATGAACAAGATTGGCGTTTTCTGGACGAGATTGATGATGTGAATATAGCCTATGACGAAGTGCACAAAATTATAAATAATTTTTATAGTCAAAATAGATTTCTAAGTAATCATAAAAAAGAAATAAATAACAAAGCTAGAAAACCCTGGATACGCTCAAATATTATAAATAAAATAAACGAAAAAAACAATCTGTGGAAATCAATTGTCGCAAATAAAGCAAACAATTTGGGTTTAATAGACGAATATAGGAAACTGAAAACTGAAGTTAATAAATTAATAAACGAAGCCAAGCAAAGTCATTTTCAGAAGCTATTTGATGAGGGTCGTTCTGACTCAAAAAAAATGTGGGAAAATGTGAACAAAATTCTAGGCCGTCGAAAAATAAATATTGACGAGTCTTTAAATAAAGCCTTTCACAAAGTTGAAAGAAAAAAAGTAAGAAATGATTTTAACGTCAATTTTGCAAACCAGGTCCCAAAACTGAAAAAAACCTTCCAAAATCGCTTTGCCATCCTGAAGCAAAATAACGCACAATTAAACAATAGCTACACACACAAATTAAGGAAACTTCAGGAAAAGATTATAACGAATAAATCTAATACTAATACAATGGGAATATTTCACACGACTATTGACGATGTTTGTTCTATTCTAACAAATATGAAAAATAAAAACTCATGTGGCATTGATGGCTTCAAATTGAAACACTTCTTAAATAGCAAATTCAACTCTGCAATTTTGATTTCTAAACTCATAAACAAAATTATTGACACGGAAACATGGCCTCAACGTTTAAAATGCCAGATGCTGAGACCCATCTTCAAAAAAGGTTCCAAATCTAATATGAACAATTACCGTCCAATCTCACTGCTACCAACAATTAACAAGATAATTGAAAAGGTCTTTGCAGACAAAATTACTAAATTCCTTAATAAAAACTCGTCGTTGTCCGTTAGGCAATTTGGATTCAGAAGTAAAATGAGTACAAGTGACCCACTTAAAGCCATAAACGAGATAGTTTCTCAGGCATTAAATGACGGAAAACTGGCTGGTGGTATTTTAATTGACCTACAGAAAGCCTTCGATACGATCGACCACGATATTCTGTTTAGTAAATGTGACCGCATTGGGCTACGTGGAAAGATACTCCATATTCTGAAAAGCTACATGGGCGATCGCAAGGTATGCACCAGAATAAACCAGGAAAACAGTGACTTTCTAAATGTTAAACATGGGGTCCCCCAAGGTTCAGTCCTGGGTCCTTTACTTTTCCTTATCTACGTAAATGATATTGAGAGAATTGTTACAAATTGTGACATTTTTCTTTTCGCAGATGATATTTTCCTCCTTGCTTGTAATCATGAATATGATAAACTTTCGTCCATGTTGCAACATGATTTTGACTTAATAAACTCCTGGTTCATGACAAATGAAGTCTTCATCAGTGAAGAAAAAACAGTCTGTATGACTATCAAATCCCCGCACACTCCGAAGTTTTCTGTCAAAAACATTTTCCTTCACTCTAAATTCTGTACGACAAGGAACTGTGATACTACCTGCTTTAAAATTAAAAACGTAAGTGAAGCAACTTATTTAGGATTCCAAATCGACTCACAATGGACCTACAAAAGGCAGATCGATAAAATTGCACAAAATTTACGTAAACTTATGCCCAGTCTCTATCACATCAGACACCTCCTTAACATAAAAAGCAAAAAAATGATCTATTATTCTTGGGTTGAAAGCTTGATTAGATATGGTATTGAAATATATGGATTTGCTGCTAACTGCCACATAAATAGACTGCAAAAACTGCAAAACCGAATCGTAAAAATTCTTTTTAACGAATATGGAAATTTAAAATCTAAACAAATATACAGGAAAACAAAAATACTCAAAATTAAACAACTTAAAGATTTCGTTATAATTTTAAAAAACTATTTTAACTGTGACCACAAATTAAGCTCAGCAATAAAGAATAATTATTTCAGGAAAACCACATATCGATATGAAGTGCCTTTTGCCAAGAACCAATATGGCAAACGAACAAACAAATATAAAATCCCTTCTATATTTAATGAAATCCCTATTGAATTACTCCAAATTGATGGGATAACTGAGATTAAAAATAAACTATTCGACTACTTCTTACTTAATCAAGATATTGATTAAGCAATGCCCAGATAAACACTCGGTCTAATTTTAAAAAAAACATTTTTTTATTAATATAGTTGTATATAGATAGATATATACATAAATGTGGAATGTGCATTTAGTGATTATTATTATTATTTGGTTTTGTTTTGTACTTAAACTGTTACATTGTGTTTATTTTTGTTTCTGATTCCTACTATGGATTTATGTTCAAAATAGTACTTGTCAACAAATAATGTGTTCTATATTTACCTCCATATTATTGTTATCATGAGCCATATATTGTACCTGCCTTATACGGCACACACAAGTTCACCATGAACTTCGAGCCGTCGTAATAAACTTCTTACTTACTTAAAAAAAAAAAAAAAAATAATAATGATATTCTGAAGTGAGGGTTTGAAGGATGGAGGGGGGAGGGAAAACGCTAGCCCACGTTGCACTTCGTCGTCAACCAGCGTGCTACGCCACTGCTGTTTTACTATATTTTTCACACCACGTCACGTAATTTTTCTATTCCGGCACGTTATTTCACTATTAAGGTTTTCCTCCTATTGTACCCGGCTTCGCCCGGGGTTTCGTTTCGCCTGTGGTTGTTTCCCAGTTTTCGGTCTGTGTGGCCTGAACGTCGACTGCGACAGGTAATTTTTCTACTTGTAATAATCCTCTTTTCCTTCATCTTCTCCCTCCCATCTTCCCTCCCTCCCTATCCTCCTACCATTCTTATTTCGCTTGACTTGTTAGCCGTTTCTCGAGTCAGTTTACATTTTTTATTACTTGAAACTACTTGTTTGTCTTTCCCGTTTCCGGTCGTTTGTAAATCGTGTATTAAACATCAAAGAATAAAATTCTCTGAAATCGCACAGCTAGTAGCTGTTTTGTTAAAAACTTTCCTTTCCTTTTCTTACGTCGTTGAATTCAGTTCACAAAGCTAAAGGGAATTCACGCGTACTTAATGGCGAAAAAGCGCCTTTGGCTAAGGGCCGTAATTTTTTTTAATCTTTATTATTCAATCTGGCGAATTTAGTTTATTTGCATGTTTGCCACTTGATTCCAGAGGAGAATCTAGGAAAACCCAAATAACCTGCAAAACAAATTGCATCCTCGACGAAAAGGAGGGGGCTTAAAACCGAGCCTTGAGGAACCCCACTGGAGACACGCTTGTCACCTACAGTAGCAGATCCTGGACAGACATTTTGCGTTCTGTTACACAAAACAATTACGAATCCAATTACGAATCCAATTTAAAAACTGAGCCGTCGATACCACGTGCACGGAGAGAAATTAATTTAAAAACTTTAATTATGTGGATCTACCTAGTGTAACGCACAAGTCACCAGACACGATGCTGCACTCGTAAAGAAAGGAAAAAAATTTGTCTCTAATAATCCACTCAATAATTTTTTTTTTTTGTGTTGCAGAAATGAAGGAAGTCGGGTCTATAATCAAGGTTCTCACAAGAGCACTCAAAAATAATTCAAAACTTCCAAGGACGTTTTCAAAATTCAATATAAAATTTCAGGACTTTTTCCAAGCTCTATCTATAAGGGATGAATTGACATAGACCAACGAAATTCGGTATTTGGGGTCGTGTCGCAACTATTTCACTGCATTACACATTTTAATGACAACAATCCAACCGTTCGGCGTCCACAGTATAACCAAAACTGGTAGAAAAACCCGCCAAGTTTCCAAAAACTATCGGCCTTTAAAGGTAGTGATATCATTCTACCAAGGAAAGGCCGCCAAGGTTAATCCTATTAGCCAAGTTAATCGCACCGAATAATACTTTGGACGTTAAATGAAAACTTGAAGATTGCTACCGCTAGTAGCAATCTTCTAGTTTTCATTTAACTTTCGAACTATTAGTAGGTGTGATTAACTTGGCTAATAGGATTAACCATGGCGGCCTTTCCTTGGTTGAATACAATTATTTTTTTTCAAGGACCTTTGTTAATAAACAATCTTGTCAACAACGTCTGACCAAACACGAAACTGATCATGTTATAATTGTGTGCGTGATAGAAAAAACATCAAGGACCGCGGCAGCGGTCCTTATGTAAGTCTGAGCATGAACTTTCATGTTAAACGTCAAAATATGAACGCCTATAGTTTCGCCCAGAATTGACATAGATCAACGAAATTCGGTATTTTGGGTCATGTCGCAACTATTTCACCGCATTACAAATTTTAATGACAACAATCGAACCGTTCGGCGTCCATAGTATAGCCATTTCTTGTTGTTGTTCTTGTTGGGACTCTTTGCCCTCACCTGGAGACCGAACCACTGAACCGATTTTTTCAAGTTCTATAGCTTGAAGCGTAGGTATGGACATGGCCTAGGGCCTTTCGCAGGCTATTTTAATGTAACTACATTATTCTTGACACGGAAAGCCAAATGGGCTAAAACCTTTGCTCTCACCTGGAGATCGAACCAATGAACGGATTTCAATTTGTATAGCTTAAAACCTTTTGAACCCGATTTTGATGTGACTGCAGTATTCTCGTCGGCAGAGCAATTGTTATTGTAGAACACTGGGCAGAAACAATTAAGTGAAGTAACACATTTTTGCAAATCGAGCTATGAAATAACCCCAAGTGCCTTCAGCGCCCTTCCCCTCCCCTCCCTGAAGCCATACGCCCTACTACAAACAAGTGGCGCGTGCATTGTTTCAACAATGTTTTGTTGCCGATTATTTCTGGTAGTCCGTTTGCATTGTTACTCGTTTTAAAAATTGTGGAAAGGAAAGGAGTAATGTTTATTTTGGTCACCTGTGGCGTTTTCCCAACATAAAAAAAAAGAGCATTACAAATTATTGCAATCTTTTTATTTAATGCCTCCCCAAACGTCAAACCTTAAAAGGGACGTATTGGAGTTAAAAGAGTGTTGAATACCAAATTTCTTTCGTATCTGTCGCATAATTTATTATATATGAGCGGAATTAGTAGTCAGTAGTCAGCTGAATTCAACGATCTTCACGCACTTTTATGACATTGATACAGTTTATGCACATGATTGAAATACGACTATTGCTTATCAGGGCACAAAGGCTGCGTATTTCCAACAATTTTCAAGCTGTTTCGCCGCATAGGTATTTATCCTCGCTATCGTGAGCAAAAGCTAGTGGCCATGAAACAACAGTGCAGGAATTAAACAACGACTTTCTTACAATGAAGTTACAATGAATTGTGACAATTATTGAACTTGGTGGGCGGACCACTAGCGTGGTCCTTGAAAAGACATGTAAGCCATCAGCGTCGCACTAATACGTGTAAAAGAAGCTCCAGCTTGTGTTTTGGGTCGCTG
>JAHWFP010164982.1:0-19515 GCA_023313725.1 Lithobius niger | reverse complement strand
GTATTTTGGTGTACGTTACAAGTAGTAACAGACATTCTTAACCCGTTAACGCCTGTGCCTTTGCTTGCACTTTTTTCTAGGTACTATTAATTTTCGTAGAAAAAAAAGAAGAGAAAAACATTATGACACCTTTTACAAATAAAACGGACACACTCAGCAAGAGACAACCCATGTCAGCATCCTATATAAGATCTTGTAAGATCCTTTAAGTTCTTACAGGGGTCCTGCAAGATCTTGGTACAAAGTAAGATCCTGTAGAATCCTGTAGGATCCTGCAGGTTCTTGCATAAGATTAAGACAAGATCTTGTAGGGTCTTACAGGATCTTAGTTGGATCCTACAGGATCTTGTACCAAGATCTTACAGGACCGTACAGGAACTTGTAAGTTTTGCTCTTCCTGTAAGAACTTAAAGAATCTTAAAAGAACTTATAGGATCTTAAAGGATCTTACATAGGATGCTCACATGGGAAAAGAAATAAGAAATGAGGCTTATGATCGATGATTTGATACTTCTGATCAATGTTGGATCTGTAGAGCTATTTTCCCCCTCCCAAGGCACATGGAAGCAGATGGGTGATGGTCTTCCATTCTCCACACTTTCTCAAACTATAAAGGGTTTTGATGCGTTTTCATGCTTTGCAATGGGATTACTGTAGTATCAAACAGCTTTCCCGTAAGACCGGAAAGGACCAAACGTTCCTTACGTGTTTTACATGTCGTTTCTTGGGCATAAAACGGTGTAATGCTAATTTAGTGGTCATAATTGCATTCTGTGGACCTTTGAGCAAAATAATTCGTACTTATTTTAAAATATGTAAAGCTGTTAAATAAAAAAATAAAAACTGTGGGTGTCACAGAAGAGCAACAGTGGAAGCCGACGCCATCTTGTTTTATGTCACCGAGAGTGCCTTAACGCTAGTGGTGACAACTGTCATACATTTTTCGAAGTAGCCCTAGCAACAAGCGTTCCTTCCATTTGTCGCACCTAACTGCAATGTTTCTAGCACTGGCCGAATAAAATCAAAAAGTCAAGAAAATAGGGTTTAACACACTTAAGAGAATGGTCAAATCGTTTGGATTATAGACATTTGTGCCACTAGATGGCATTAAATTACAATACAAATGTGTAAGATCATCGGTCCCGGGTGGGCACGGCAGCTAGGAGATGCTATCTGGATGTTGCACTTGAAATATTGTTGCTCCAAAGCAGAACTAACGGCTTGGAGCTGACTGTCAGAGACGAGACTCAAAAACACTAGTACAATAACATCTTGTTACCAGTTCATCGTCTTGTAATTGTCTGTAACACACTGACGTGTAAGTAATGACCCAAAGCTCAACCACCAGTGTTGTCACTCCCTCTATCAATTCCTGGTTCTAACCTGGTGTAATATTGCGGTACTACTGTATCATAGGGTATACTCCCACAGTCGTAATCTAACCATATTAGTGAATTTATTTTATAGTAGATCACACGTTTCACTAGTAACGTAACGGCAGACTGTATACTGCGGTACCACCAATATTACTTACCCTATTCGAATCCCGATCCTCAAATCTGATGGTTGGTGAATATTTCTTTTGGTTTACTATTTGCTAAGACTTACACGCTTATTGTGTGCTCGGCGTATCTTGAGTCCTGCAAGTATTTTGTGAGCGGCTATGTCTTCCTGGAGGGGGTGGCTTTAATCGATGGCCGCCATTGTTTTTGTAACCATCTTGGATATCAACAAGGCACTCTGCTACTGAAAATGTACAATCGATTATCTGTGTTCGTTCTGCGGAGAACTCAGATAGGCCGCGGACACTATAGTACTATGCAGTAGTACGTTAACTCTGTACAGATGTCGCCACATGCAAACACGCATACATTTCCATATTTAAAAAGCAAACGTGGTCAAGTATGTGAGACGGGTCCCGGATTCAAATCCCGGGCGGGCCCCCAGTACGGGGCTAAAAGCCGGCTAATTGTAACGTAATATAAAAGGACTGACTAAACCATGCATTTAGGTTCAGTGCCAACCACACTACTCGCATGCGTACCAGACTCGAATAAAAGACTGTTCGCCGCTTTGAACTTCCTAACCACGGAAACTCTATTGAGCCCTCGTGTTCATCATTGTTGATTTTCGCTTGGCTGTTAGCCTAGAGGTCTCGTCCTTGCACAAGGCTGTGCACAGCCTCCTGTCCTTGCACAAGGCTGTGCACAGGCTATGTCCCTCTCGAGCTCACACTCCACCTTTTATGAGGTTGGCCGTGGTCCTAACACTTTAAGGAGCTAATGTGCATTTGCCGGCAACGCGGTCTGTGCATGAGTTAACTACCTCTCTCGCATCATGGGAAAAGCCTCGAATGAGTGGTTTCTAAGAAACAGTTTGTCTTCGTTCCTTGCCGGGAAGCCAAGTGTCACAATTTTCCTGCACGGTTCGGAGCGATGAGATCTGCTGAACTATTAATGCCCTCCGTACCGTATCTGCTAGGAGGTTCGTGTAATCTCCGTCTCTCCTAAAACCCAGCCATCTGCGCTATTGTATAAAACCATAGAAGTTAACTAGATATTGCATCTTACCTCTACTGTGGCCCTGGCGGTAGCTGCAGCTGTTAGTGCCTCTCACATCAAGAACAGCTGAGATAGTAGCTGGATTCCTCACTCCACTCCAGGCCTGTCAGCTTTGTGCTCTTCCAGCAGTAGTTAGTGACAGACACGCCAGAAGCCATCCAGTACCGTACGACCTGAGAACCCAAAGGAATTCGTAGTCTGGACTAAGGGAATGCTGGAGAAGCCCTCAGTATGCGCCAAATCTCGCATTTTTATCGTTGTTCTTCGTGTGTTTAAAGTTTAACAGGTAGTTGTGTAAACTGAGAGTTTTCCCGCACAAATTTTGTGCCGATACCCTTTGGTCTTCATGCCGTACGGTACTGGACCACTCCTGGCATGTCTGTCACTAGTTAATGCCAGAAGAGGACAAAGCTGATGGGCCTGGAGTGGAGCGAGGAACGCAGCTACTATCTCAGCTGGCCTTGTCTCATATTGCTTTGCTTCCGTGCTGCTTCGAACGCAAAGCATTAGCAGAGGTATTAGTGGCCGCAATAGCCGCCAGGGCCCCACGTAGGCTTGGAAGAGGTAAGATGTCATATCTAGTTAACTTTCTATTTCATGGTAAACGCTGTATGCGACTGGTTCTTTTCGTATTTAGGGGTCAATAAAAAGGACAAGTATTGAAAAGACCACTCTAAAATCGCCCTATTTGGTATTTAAGTGTGATAGAAGATTTTAATAAAGACTTACGTGATGTTAATCTGTATTACGTATGTTAAGCTGGTTTAGGTTAAGTTGCAGGTCTCATCCGGCTGCTTTGATGTGGCGCCAGGTTACAACGGCATCAGACAGGGTAGCGTTCTATCTTTAAAAAAAAACGTGGAAAACCGGGAATATTCAGGGAATTTATCAAGTCTGGAAAATTTATGGAGAAATCAGGGAATTTGATAAACACATATACTGAAAGTTAGAGGATTTCAACATTTCCGGAAAGTATTTTTCATCCACATTGAACAGTTAATTCGAATTTCAATTTTTACTTCTAAAACCTTCACTTTTTTTCTTTTTCATTTCTGATAAAGCGAAAACTCCTTAGAATTAAGTCAGCGGCGTAACTAGTGGGGAAGGGGGAGGGGGCAAAGGGGCAATTTGCCCTCTCTGTGAGATTTTGAAAGCTTATTCGGCAAATTGGCGAAGTCATTTTTTCCATAGCTGAAAAATTATTTACCGTCAGATGGCTGCATTTTGAGGTCAAAGACGCAACTTTCATCTTAGCTAATTTATACTCCTACTGTTTCTCCTTTAAATCACTAAAGTAACCAGGTAACAAATGGAGAAATACGAAAATCAGTAAAGATAAAAAAACAGTAAGAATTACTAACTCCATATTTTGCTTAAAATTCCCAACATTTCTAACAAGGTGTCAGTGTTTAAAAAAATAAGTCTCTACTAGTATGAAAAACTGAAAGATTTACATTACACAATTTTTTATGCGTAAAACGCAGTCAGCAAAACTGGTTTTATAAAAATATGTCCAACGGTACTTTACAAGGACAGAAAATGCCAGAAAATAGCAAAAAATGCATCAGCTTCCGGGGCTCGTATTCGGTTCTCCCTCTGGTCTACACCATTCGGCTGAATACCTAGTTTTGCCCCCTCAGTACAAAACCCTAGTTACGCCACTGAATTAAGTAGTATGGGACATTACGTGTTAAGAGAGTGTCTACTTTTGTTCTGATCAAGGCTTTTCCACTCTTTACCGGTACCAGTTAGAGCAGTGCAATTTTTGATTTAGCAAAGCAGTACGACATAGTTATTGCAATTTGAGTGAAATGTGAACAACAAAATATTTTGCACCTTGCTTCGAGCGAAAACAAAATCAGGGGAAAATGTCAGCATTGGTCTGGAAAACCTGGAAAAATCGGGGAATTTGATCATGAGCTTTTGAACGGCAGCCTGTCTGATTCAGAGGAATGCTAAATAGTGACGACCGGACGTGAGGGTCGTATCAGAAGCGCACGGCACGACGGCCTTCTGACGCGTCGGCGTCCATTCTCCATTCTCGGCGATGGAATGGCGTTTACAAGAGATGCGACGCGAATAGTGGCGCCCTCTTCGCGACGGGTCATTGATGGCAACAACAGGTTTTTTTTAGCCAAATGGTCGATAGGTGTCGTTCCAATCTGATAACAGGCGACTCTAGCTGAGCCCCGTTTGTAATCACACCTTCAAAACAAGGTTTAAAGATTTCAAACCGACGCCCTTCCTTGGGCTAAGGAAGAGTATAACTAAAATCTTGAAGTGCGTATACACTATGATACTATACGTCTTGAAACGAAAGGTGGTTCTTTCTCGTAATGGCGCTCCGCCTACGGGCTTATTGTACATTTAGAGAAAGGGTCGTAAATATGACGCCTTTACGTTTGAACTCCCGATCATAAAACGTGGCAGTACGAGAGAGACATTCAATGCAATCACCTCGAGGTGTAACGCCGTACTTCAGGAAGGCTCATTAGTTCTACACTTAACAGGCCTTGCTTCTTCAATACGCGCCCATACACTGATCAATCGATAGCCTTATCCAATGGCCAGTTGTCAAGTAGCTCGGGAAAAAAGGTAAAGTGGTCTATGTTTACGACGTGTGTCCTTTAACGTGAGCCCCCTCACTCACCCCACTGTACTAATCACCACGTAAACGTAATGGATTGAACCCTTCTGGGGCTGCTTTGTTCTGGAATTGATTAAGAGACTTGAGCCTTTCACTGTGAAAGGTCTGAAGGGCTGTGATTGGTTTATAGTAAAAAGGGCTGGCGTAGCAGCAGGTGGGTCATTCCTTTTGACTGTAATCTGACTGTAATCTGGATCTCCCCCAAAACAAAACTTGTTAAGAATTGCCGCCAAGCTTTTCGGCCGTTTGCAGTCGTGAGATGAAACGTCAAGCTATAGAGCAGTGACATTTGCTGCCATATTGGCACCAGTATGGGTTTTGGAGGTAATAACTACAAGGTGCACTACATAAAAATGGAGGGAAAAACAACGGAAGAGCGGATTTATTATTGAAAATTGTGTATATTTAATCCATCGCAGTGAGTCAACTTTTCAGACTATGAGGATCATTGAGGTAGGGCTCCTTCGTATGTATATGAATCACATCTCAAACAAATTTCAACCATATCGGCCCATATTTACAGACATTACGACGGAAATACCAAGCGACTATACGATGAAAATGCTATACTCAGAAAACTAGCTGCGAACATAAAAAACATTCCATATTAACTCTACAAGTCTTCTCCTCCATACAAATGACCTTCTTGTTCAAACATTTCTCCTAGATCCCTTTTTTTACAGCCCGAATACGTTTTCTTCCTTTGTTTGCTATAGTCTCAGGACATTTCTAACCATGGTACACTCTCTTATGGTACAGTTTTTTAGCGATGCTTCAGTGTTTTCAACACTGTAATGCCTACTGGTTGTCCCTAAACCCCTGTTTTTTAGTCTCCACACGTGAATACTTCGGTACATTGAATCCTGAAGTCTTTCAAAATACAACCAAGTATAGCTTTCCACGTAAATTTTTAATTCTGATGTCTGGCACCTAGCAAAATGACGAAACCTAGCAGCACAACTTTCAACTGGAGGCAGCCATTTTCCTACTGCACAGCCTAGTGGCAGAAATCAGCAGCTCCACCATTATTATCGTCATTATCACTAAACAAAGGAACATCCAAAGAAATAATTGCAAGAATGCTGAAAGTCTTACGCTAACAAAGGTGAAAAATAAAACAATTTACGGCATTTCCGGGCTCACTTCCGGTTTGAAGTATTCTTGCACTACTGTAGTAAATATTTAATTTAAAAAAAAGTTGAGCCGATTTTTTTTAAATTTCTTTTGGAAAGAAAAGACAAAGGTTCCCAGCACATTTTGGCAATAAAAAAAAATTTGAAATTTCACTCCTGTATTACCCCTTTGCCACCTTGGCTTAAAGTAGTAACCCAGCGTATGTCTGACCTGGAAATGTAGGGTTTCTACTTGATGTGTTAAGTGATCAATCCAGTCTTTCCATTTAAAGATCAGTGCTTCTCTAGTACACAGCTCTGCAACACTTTTGCATACGATGTAACTAATTTTTTTGTGAGGATATGTGGAATCTGATAAACTATTTATTATAAAATATTACATTAAAACATACACTGTTAAGAGAAACGCAGAATTATTTTAATTTGATTTCTGGTTTTGTAGAACTATGTTGTAATTCCCTTACCTTTTACCATGAATTGCTCGATACAGGACAGTAGTTTTCATTTGATCAGCAGACTTTCGTCGGAAATTAGGTTGTATTTTAAATACTTTTTGGAAGGTCTTGTAGAGACCTCACAATAATTAAAAAAACAGGTTTTGTGTCAGCCTTTTGAAGACTGCGTGGCAGTTTTAATAGTGTCAAACTCATGCTGTAGTTTTCAGCCGGATTGATACTGCCACTTCTTCAGCCAAGTTAATTTAATTGTTGCAACAAATGTTAATGCATATATGAACAGCTTTGTCAAAAAAATACGACCTTCAGGAAACCAGAAAAGCATAAAAATGTCATAAAGCATTTAACCATTATTTTCTTCAAAACTAATAAACATGTTTATCGTCAATAAGTGAAAAAAGCTAGGCTACTTTAAAACAAGTCTTCAATTTATCATTTCAACAACTTTTACAATTGAATAACAGTTTGTGCAAAATGTTGTTACATAGACTTATAAAATAAAGGAAAGGCTATTAAAATGGGTCTTGTAAATTTTTTTTTATTTCAGGAAACACTTCCTTTCCCCTTCCTTCATAAAACATAACAATTCTAATTAACTTTACATTAGAACATATACAAGCACTGGGTGCACCTACCGAATAGAATACCAAGGAGGAATTGAATAGTCAGTCATGTTGAAAGACAACTCTCAGAAGGTCTTGCACGGTCAAAAATCGCCAACGGAAGATCAGCATCTTACCATACGACATGAACGGGGGTAAGAAACTCAGTCGAAATCGACTCAAGTTCGATAAAACTGGGATCACTAACTGAATTGGCTTGTTTATGAAGTGGCAGAAACTACACACCCAGGGCTCAATATGGGGTAGAATGGTCCATGATGCCATTTCTTTTTTTCGTAGCAGGATCCGTTTTCCGTTTGCTTTTGCTGTTGCATTCGTGGGTGTGTTGATTAATGGCGGTGATCAGTGCTTTTTGGAAGTTTTCTGAAACTCATGAAATGCTTATGCATGGCTGATTTGCCCCAAAAACTGCTGAATGTCAACACTAAATATAAGTTAGGTTAATATTTTGTTAGATTTGTGTTCGGTTTATGTTAGATTTTCTTTTGCCGTTTGCCAACTGGAGATCAGCATTTATGTATTTAACCTACACGACTTGAACGGGCTGAACAGCTTATTTAAAATTGACTGAGATTGGATAAAACGGGGATCATTCGAAATGCACTGTTTACCAAGCGAAGGAAACACTCCCAGGGCAATTAATTGGGGCTGTAATGGTCCTTATGCCATTTTGCGGTTCAGTTTTCAAAGCGGTATTTGTGTTTAGTTTGTTTTTGGTGTTGCACTGGCTGGAATGTTGCAGCAGTAGTGATCAGTAGTTTTCGGACGTTATCTGATACTTGAGGAATGCTTATGCGTGGATGGTCTACCAAAAAAAACACCTGAATGTCATCACTAAGATGTACGCAAGTTAAGATAATGTTTTGTTAGGTTTGTGTTGGAATTTTTTTGATGTTTTTCTCATGTAGACAATACAATGCTGATAAAAATTATGCAACTGTGAATTTACAATCATACAAAAACCTCGCAAGGATAAAGGGACCCCAATGTTTTTTGCCATTGAAAATATTGATATCATGAGAAAAATGGCTTCCACCAAGTTTGTGCACTGAACCGAAAAAACCGAAATTTATCAGACAACCATCAAGATGTTGCAATATTTAAAAAATAAGCTACTAATAACGTTTTAACGAGATAAGATGGCAGCACTTCCATGGAACAAATCGAGTTGAAATGATCACATTTTTCCCCAATAAAAAGAAAAAAAGTGTTTGTCTTTATACAGTGACAAACGCAATTTTTTAAACAAAATTTCTTCAACTATTTCAACGTGGTATTGTAGTTTAATAAACATGCAACTTATTGGATGTGTAGATTTGTAAAATTCTGAATAGTGCTGCTTATTGAATTTTTTTAATTCTCTATGCCGCCCCCCCCCCCTCCCCCACCCCGATAGCCTTTTCGTTAGTTATTAACAGTTCCATTTCTTAAGAGCTAGTATTTCATTCAGGCTTGCTGATTAGTAATACGACTGCATTTTTGTGTTCCATTATGATCGAGAACTGAGTGGATGGATTTTTATTAAAAAAAAATTGTTTCACACGCCAAGAAAATGTCCTATGCATAAAATAACATTTTCGTTTCTTTGGCTTAAAATAACCCAGCTTATATCTGACTTGGAAATGTAGCGTTTCTACTTGATGTGTTGAGTGATCAATCCAGTCTTTTCATTTAAAGATCAGTTCTTCTCTAGGTCACCAGCTCTACAACACTTTTGCATACGATGTAACTAATTTTTTTTTTGTGAGGATATGCGGAATCTGATAAACTATTTATTATAAAATATTACATTAAAACATACACAGTTAAGAGAAATGCAGAATTATTTCAATTTGATTTCTGGTTTTGTAGAACTATGTTGTAATCCCTTTATCTTTTAGCATGCATTGCTCGATACAGGACTGTTGTTTTCGTTTGATCGGCAGAACTTCCAGAGTAACCGGTGTGTATTTCAAATACTTTTTGGAAGGTCTTGTAGGGACATCACAATAATTTAAAAAAACAGGTTTTGCGTCATCCCTGTGAAGACTGCATGGCAGTTTTAATAGTGCCAAACTCATGCTATGTAGCTTTCAGTCAATTTAAAATTTTAATTCGGCAGAGTTAAAAATGTTAATGCATATATGAACAGCTTTATCAAAAATGTACAACCTTAAGGAAACCAGCAAAGCGTAAAAATGTTAGGGATTTTCAGAAAGCATTTAACCATCATTTTCTTCAAAACTAATAAACGTGTTTATCATCAACAAATGAAAAAAGCTAGGCTACTTAAAACAAGTCGGGAGTTTATCATTTCAACAACTTTTCCAATCGAATAACAGTTTGTGCAAAATGTTGTTACATAGATTTATAAAATGAAGGAAAGGCTATTATAATGGGTCTTGTACATTTTTTTATTTCAGGAAACTCTTCCTTTACCTTTCTTTCATAAAACATAACAATTCTAATTAATTTTACATTAGAACTTATACTAAGCATTGGGTGCACCTGCAAATAGGATACCAAAGAGGAATAGTCAGTCATGTTGTAATACAACTGTCAGAAGATCTTGCCTGGTCAAAAATAGCCAATGGGAGATCCGTATCTAACCATACGACATAATAATAATAATAATACCAATTTATTACTGCATAAAAACAGTAATGGGATGCTGGAAAGAATAACTCTTGTCCACTAACACCAGTCCCTACTTTAAAGAAAGAAGAAAGAACAAAGACAAAGGTAAGATAGCAATAAACAGTAACACATCAATGGTAACATCAAAGTTAAAAATCAAAAACATTTTAAAAAACCCGACAGATTAGTTTTGTCGAGACCCAACTTGAAGGCCTGTACATCATTAGCCATGACCAAAGGCGAAGGCAATGCAATTAAACGGTGAAACGGTGCAATTAAACGGTTGAAGAAAAAAAAACTTAGTGTAGTCTATAGCTACGGATCTGACTATTATTTTAAGTTGGTGTCCTCTAGTGTACGAATTTCCTCTGACCGAAAAGAAAATACAGGGGTAGACATCAACAAACCCACGAAGAATAGAGAAGGTGCAGCATAAGTCAGCCCTAAGGCGACGCAACTCCAAAGAAGCTAACCCAAATCGTGTTAAACATTCCATGTAGGGCATTTTATACATCCCTAGTATTAGCTTCGTGAACGACCTTTGGACCGACTCAATAGCTTTGATATCCTTTACCAGGTGAGGTGACCAGACCTGGGAGGCATATTCAACAATAGGGCAAACATAGACCTTAAAGGCTCTAACCAACTAAACAGTGTCACCAGACAAAAAAACAACATCTGATTAGAGACCCAATCCGTTTTGCATGAGAGGCAACAATAGAGCAGTGATTTTCAAATTTAAGATTAGATTTTAGATTTACACCGAGGGTCCTTTATTTCATCTTTAAATTCCAGAATAACACCATTAAGACGGGATGGGCCTAAGAAACTCACGTTGAAATCAACTTAAGTTGGATAAAACTGGGATCACCAACAGAATTACATTGTTTATGAAGTGGCTGAAACTGCAAACCCTGTGCTTAATATGGGCTAGAATGGTCCAGGACACCAGTTCTTTTTTTCAAAGCAGGATCCGTGTTCCGTTTGCTTTTGCTGTTGCATTTGCTAGAGTGTTGATTAGTGGCAGTGGTCAGTTTTTTCTTGGAAGTTTTCTGATACTCGTGGAATGTTTTTGCATGGCTTATTTACCCCAAAAAACAGCTGAATGTCAACACTAAATGTATGTTAGGATAATATTTTGCTAGATTTGTGTTCGGTTTATGTTAGATTTTCTTTTGCCATTTTCCAACTGGAGATCAGCATTTATTTATTTGACCTTATCGACGTGAACCGGCCAAATAGCTTATTTAAAATAGACTGAAATTGGATAAAAGGGGGTTCACGTAAAAGAATTGCTCTGTTCACCAAACGAAGGAAACACTCCCAGAGCAATTAATTTGGGCTGTAATGGTCCATATGCCATTCCGGTTCATTTTTCAAAGCGGGTTTTGTGGTCCGTTTGTTTTTGGTGTTTCACTGGCTGGGATGTTTCTGTAGTAGTTTTCGGAAATTATCTGATACTTGAAGAATGCTTATGCGTGGATGGTCCACCCAAAAACAGCTGAATGTCAACACTAAAATGTACGCATGTTAGGATAATGTTTTGTTAGGTTTGTGTTGGCATATTTTTGATGTTTTTTTTTCAAGTGGATAATACAATGTTGTATTAAATATACAACTGTGAATTTACAACCATACGAAAACCTCACAAGGATAAAAGGACCATCAAGTTTTTTGCTATAGAAAAAATTGATATCATGGGGAAAATGGCTTCCACCAAGTTTGTGCACCGAACCGAAATAACTGAATCTTATCATGCAATCATCGACATGTCCCAATTTTGAAGATATATGCTGCTAATGATGTTTTAAGAAAATGACATGACAGCAGTTCCATGGAATCAATCGAGTTGAAATGATCGTCTTTTTCCACAATAAAAAGAAAAAAAGTGTTTGTCTCTAGACAGCGACGAAAGCAATTTTTTAAACAAAGTTTCTTTAACTATTTCAACGTGGTATTGTAGTTTAATAACCGTGCAACTTATTGGATGTGTAGATTTCTAAACTTCTGAAAAGAGCTGCTTATTGAATATTTTTATTCTGAACATCCCTCCCTCCCCTCCCCGTAGCCTTTTGCATCGTTATTAAGAGTTCCAGTTCTTGAGAGCTAGTATTTCAATCAAACTTGCTGATTAAGTAATACGACTGCATTTTTGTGTTCTAATATGATCGTAGAACTCAGTGGGTGGCCTTTATTTTTTAACTTTTTTTTTTCACACGCCAAGAAAATGACGTATGCGCTAAAATAACATTTTCGTTTCTTTGGCTTAAAGTAACCCAGCTTATGTCTGACTTGGAAATGTAGAATTTCTACTTGATGTTTTGAGTGATCAATCCAGTCTTTCCAGTTAGAAGTCAGTGCTTCTCTAGTATGGCAGCTCTGCAATACTTTTGGATACGATGTAACTGATTTTTTGTGACAAGTGGAATCAGCCAAACTATTTATTATAAAATATTCCATTAAAACATACACAGTTAGGGAACAAAGTGTTTTTCCGTTTGATTAGCAGGTGGCTCCCAGAAGCAGTTACACGTTTCTAATATTTTTTGAAAGGTCTCGTTAGAGACCTCACAATCAATTGAAAGACAGGATTTGTGTCAGCCTTGTGAAGCTGCGTGGAAGTTTTAATAGTTTCAAACTCATGCTATAGTATGTAGCTTTCAGCCAGTTTAAAATTTCAACGTCCTCAGCAAAATTAATTTAATCATTGCAAAAAAAATGTTACATTTCTGATGAACAGCTTCATAAAAAATGTAAAGCTGCAGCCAGAAACCAGAAAGCATCATAATGCCTCGAATTTACAGAAAGCATTTAACCAGCATTTTCTTCAAAACTAATAAACCTATTTATCATCAATACGTGAAAAACGCTAGGCTACGTTAAAACAAGTCTTCAGTTCATCATTTCAACAACTTTTCCAATTAAATAACAGTTTGTGCAAAATGTTGTTCCATACATTTATAAAATGAAGGCTATTAAAATGGGCCTTGTAAACTTTTTTATTTTAGGAAACTTTTCCTTTCCCCAACTTTCATAAAACATAACAATTCAAATTAATTTTAAACTAGAACTTATACTAAGCACTGGGTGCACCTACAAGCAGGATACCAAGGAGGAATTGAATGGTCAGGAATGTTGGAAGTCAAATCTCAGAAAATTCCTGCCAGTAAAAAATAGCCAATGGGACATCAGTATTTATTTATCTCACCAACACGAGGTGAACGTGGCTATGGTTACTGATTCGAAATTGTTTCAAATTGGATTAAAATGGGATCATGCAGCGTCGGAGTGGGAAGGAAAGGGCGCCTGTGCCATTTATCAAAATGACCGGTGAGGGGCGCTATGCATTTTACAGGAAACTGATGAAGTGATGGTGCCTCCAACCGTAGGGATTTTGGGAAGTGCTCTAAGCTCTCCAAGCACAAGCAAAGTCCGAGGTCAAGCTCAAAAATCTTTGCTTATTTTCATATACTGTCGTCATTTCTGGTTTCTGGACTATATTCTTCAACACACATCTTATATTTCAACTTCAAGTAATACTATTTTTAGAAATTTTGGAATGGGTTGGGGGGGGGGGGGAGCAGTTTAAAAATGCGTTAAAAATGTAAGTAAAGGGAGGTAGAATAGAGAAAGGAATTTGTGCCTGAAAGGAAACGTATTCAGCGGATAGGGAATTCAAAACCATTCCTTTTTCTTAGTGGGGAGAAAAAAACAGACTACCAAAGGGGTGCCGAAAGTATTGTAGCCTATGGGGCGCCTGTGCCATTGGCACAATGGCACTATGGCCAGTCCGAGCCTGGGATCATGTCGCAAACTGCCCAGTTTACAAAGTAGGCGAAACGGTGCAGCCAGGGCTTTGTGAGGGAACAGTCTAGAGTGCTGTGCCGGTTCTTTTTTCAAAGACAGATCTGTGTGCAGGTTGTTTTTGCTGTTGCATTGGATTAACTGTTTCAGGATTGGTGATAGGTACTTTCTGGAAGTTTTCTGGCACTCGCAGAAGTTGAATGTCATCACCAAAGAAAATAAGTTAGGATAATGTGCTGTTAGCTTTGTGTTTGACAGTGTTTTGTAGTTTTAGACAAAAGTAGACAAACAATGCTGAAAATCATTCAAATCAACTCCAAACTGATAATCTTACAAAACCCCACGAAGATAAAGGGACCCATCACCTTTTTCCATAGAAAGAAGTGATATCATAGGCAAAGTGGGTACCCCAAGCCTGCGGTCCGAACCGAAACCAGTTGGGCGATAAGTCTGTCCTCCTGTCCGGTGTTTTTCAATTTTTGCAGGAGATACAGATGTATGACAAGATTTAGATTAGGGGTTTGAATAACATCTCTGTAATGTGTTGTGCAGTGGCAACCCGGACCACTGCACTGTGACTGAGGTTGGCGCTAATGAACAAGTTGTCGACGCGCCATTAAGCCTCAACCCCCCCCCCCCCGAACCGAAACCACGGAAGCTTAACTGGTAACCAATAATCTGTCCCAACTGATTCAAATTGAATTCGACTCAAATTCACTTGTGATTGCTGTCTATGTGAAACCAGTTCATTTTTGTGTTCTGATATGCTCGTAAAACTTAATGGATGGATTTTTATTTTTATTAAAAAATTTATTTGTTTCACATGCCAAGAAAATATTTCATGTGCCAAAATAACGTTTTCATTTCTTTGACTTAGTAGCCTATCTTGTTTCTGATATGGATATGTTGAGGTTTATACTTGATGATGTTGAGTGATCGATCCAGTCTTTTCATTTAAAGATCAGCTCTTCTCTAGTTCGTTGGCTGTGCCACATTTGTAACAGTTTTGCAACTGATTTTTCTGACGATTTGCTATGGGACCTGCTAAACTATTTATTTAAAAAATATTCCTTTTAAACATACACAATTAAGAGACAAGTAGAATTAGATCAATTGTATTTCGAATTTATAGAATTATGTTGTAATTCCCTTGTCTTTTAAGTCTGTCCTCCTGTCCGGTGTTTTTCAATTTTTGCAGGAGGTACAGATGTAAGACAAGATTTAGAATAGGGGTTTGAATAATATCTCTGTAATGTGTGGTGCAGTGGCAACCCGGACCACTGTACTGTGACTGAGGTTGGCGCTAACATCATTTAATTCATGCATTTAAGGGTTAATAAACTTTTCGTTGCTCCAACATTAACCCCATGTTGCATACGGTTGCCTGCAGGTAACAGCTGACTAAACGTGAAAAAACTAAGTCCCAACTCGCACTGCAAGCTTTGTGAGGGGTCCCCGGGGACCCCGAGCAAGGCGAGCAGCAACAGCCTAGTGGTCAGCGTCCTCGTCTCCAGACCCTGCTAATGCTGGTTCGAATCCCCCGGCTGACCCAACTATCATATGGTCCTTAAAAAAAAAGTATCAGAAAATAATTCATGCATTTAAGGGTTAATAAACTTTTCGTTGCTCCAACATTAACCCCATGTTGCATACGGTTGCCTGCAGGTAACAGCTGACTAAACGTGAAAAAACTAAGTCCCAACTCGCACTGCAAGCTTTGTGAGTGCCCCGAGCAAAGCGAGCAGCAACAGCCTAGTGGTCAGCGTCCTCGTCTACAGACCCTGCTAATGTTGTTTCGAATCCCCCGGTTGACCCAACTATCATATGGTCCTTAAAAAAAAGTATCAGAAAATAATTCATGCATTTAACCAAAACTAAGTCCCAACTCGCACTGCAAGCTTTGTGAGGGGTCCCCGGGGACCCCGAGCAAAGCGAGCAGCAACAGCCTAGTGGTCAGAATATTGTCAGGGGGTTTGTCTCCTTCAGGGCTTACTTTGGGCCAAAATGGTCTCTGAATTATACCAACCAGTTTAAAATTTCCCCGTCCTTATCGAGTTGTTAGCGCATAGATGTACAGCTTCATTAAAATTGTACCTCAAACCTCAAACCTCAAATAAAAGAAAACAAGAATGCACCATAATGTTAGGAATTTTCAGATAGCATTTAACTAGCATTTTCCTCAAAACTAATAGACTGTTTAGTGTTTAACTTTAATAAGTGAACAAACTAGGCTAGTTTAAAACAAATCTTCGTTTCACCTTTTTCAACGAATATTCTACTTTAATAAGAGTATGTTGGTATCGTGGATTTCTAAAATTAAGGAAAACCATTTAACTGTGCCTTACGTTTTTTTTTTATTTTAGAAAACTACTCCTCTTCCCTTCCTCCAAAGAACGTAACAATTCTGATTTTTTTACATTAGAAATTGCATTAGCACTGGGTTCGCCTAAAAATAGGATAGCAAAGAGAAATTAAATGGTCACTTGTATTGTAAAACAACTCTCAATATTTGCAGCCGGCTTGAGCCAACTGGAGAACAGTATTTATTTATTTAACCAACATAATAATAATAATAATAATAATATACAGAGACGATGCTCGAGGCATCCACCCACCCAAATTCCCCGGCGGCAGATGTTAAGTGGAAGAAGTAACACCATTATGACAGTTGTTTTTTGCCGCATGAGGGAGGAAACCGGAGTACCCGGAGGAAACCCTCGTGCAACGGGCGGGAAACAACCGGAGAAAAACACGTACATATGCACTTCCCATCGGCAGGATCGAACCCGGGTCTGTACGAAGCCAGAGATGTACACTGGGACCAGAACGCCTATCGAATCTGACGCCCCAGTACTCGCAGCTACCCGTGCACCCAACATGACGTGAATGGGCTAATTAGCTTATTTAAAATCGACTCAAATTGAATAAAACGGGGATCACGTGCAAGAATTAATCTGTTTACCAAAAGAGATCAACACTCCTAGGGCAATTAATTTGAGCTGTAATGGTCCGTATTCTATTCTGGTTCATTTTACAAAGCGGGATTTTTTTCCGTTTGTTATTGGTGTTGCACTGGCTGGAGTGATTCAGCAGTGGTAATCAGTAGTTTTCGGAAGTTAACTGATGTTTGAGGGATGCTTATGCATGGATGGTCTACACAAAAACAACTGAATGTTAACACTAAAATGTACGCTAGTTAGGATAATGTTTTGTTAGGTTTGCGTTGGAATTTTTTTGACATTTTTCTCAAGTAGACAAACAATGCTGATATTAATTCAACTGTTACTTAACGATCATACAAAAACCTCACAGGAATAATGGATCCATCAAGTTTTTTGCCATAGAAAAACGTGATGTCGTTGGGAAAATGGCTTCCACCAACTTTGTGCACTAAGCCAAAATAAGTGAAGCTTATCAGGCAAGCATCATGATTATCCCTGTTTTGAAGAAATATGTTGCTAATGATGTTTTAAGAAGATGAGATGCAAGCAATGCCGTGGAACCAACCAAGTTGAATGATCGCCTTTTTCCCCAATAAAAAGAAAAGTGTTTTTCTATAGACAGTGATGAAAGCAATTTTTTTAAACAAAGTTTCTTTTAACTATTTCAACGTGATATTGTAATTTAATAACGGTGCAACTTATTGGATGTGTAAATTTCAAAACTTCTGAAAAAAAACTGCCTATTGAATTTTTTAATTCTCAACTTCCCCTGTCTCTCTAGCCTATTTCTGACTTGGAAATAAAGGTTTTCTACTTGATGTGTTGAGTGATCAATCCAGTCTTTCCATTTAAAGATCAGTGCTTCTCTAGTACGGCAGCTCTGCAACACTTTTGTATGATGTAACACATTTTTTTGTTAGGTTATGTGGAATCTGGTAAACTATTTATTATAAAATATTACATTAAAACATACACAGTTAAGAGAAACGCAGAATTAGGTCAATCAGATTTCTGGTTTTATAGAACTATGTTGTAATTCCCTTATCTTTTAGCATGCATTGCTCGATACAGGACATTTGTTTTCATTTGATAAGCAATCTGTAACTACGTTCTGCGGTGTACTTGAAATACCGTTTGGAAGGTCTTGTAGAGACCTCACAATAATTAAAAAGCAGGTTTTTTTTTTGTCAGCCCTGTGATGACTGCGTGGCAGTATTAATAGTGCCAAACTCATGCTATGTGGCTTTCAGCCAGTTTAAAATTGCCACGTCTTAACCGAAGTTAATTGAATTATTGCAAAAAAATGTTAATGCATATATGAACAACTTTATCAAAAATGGACAACCTTAAGGAAACCAGAAGAGCATAAAAATGTTAGGAATTTTCATAAAGCATTTAACCATCATTTTCTTCAAAACTAATAAACGTGTTTATCATCACTAAGTGAAAAAAGCTAGGCTACTTTAAAACAAGTCTACATTTTATCATATCAACCACTTTTCCAATTGAATAACAGTTTGTGCAGAAATTTTTTTTATTTCAGGACACTCTTCCTTTCCCCTTCTTTCAAAAAACACAACAATTCTAATTAATTTCACATTAGAACATATACAAGCATTGGGTGCACCTGCCGAAGAGGATACCAAGGAGGAATTGAATAGTCAGTCATGTTGAAAGACAACTCTCAGAAGGTCTTGCACGGTCAAAAATCGCCAATGGGAGATCAGTATCTAACCATACGACGTGAACGGGGCTAAGAAACTCAGTCGAAATCAACTCAAGTTGGATAAGACTGAAATCACCAACATTATTGGCTTGTTTATGAAGTGGCAGATACTGTACACCCAGGGCTTAATATGGGGTAGAATGGTTCAGAACACCATTTCTTTTTTCCAAGCGGGATCTGTGTTCCGTTTGCTTTTGCTGTTGCATTCACTGGAGTGTTGATTAGTGGCGGTGATCAGGACTTTTTGAAAGTTTTCTGATACTCGTGGCATGGTTAAGAGTGGCTGATTTACCCCCAAAAACAGCTGAATGTCAACACTAAATCTGAGTTAGGATAATATTTCGTTAGATTTCTGGTCGGTTTGTGTTGGATTTTCTTTTACCGTTTGCCACCTGGAGATCAACATTTATTTATTCAACCTACACGACGTGAACGGGCTAAATGACTTATTAAAAATTGCCTCAAATTGGACAAAACGGGGGATCACGTAAAAGAATTGCTCTGTTTACCAAGAGAGAGAAATACTCCCAGGACGATTAATTCGGGGTGTAATGGTCCATAATTATGCCATTCCCGGTTCAATTTTCAAAGCGGGTTTTGTGTTCCGTTTGTTTTTGGTGTTGCACTGTCTGCAGCGTTTCAACAGTGCTGATCAGTAGTTTTCGGAAGTTATCTGATACTTGAGGAATACTTATGCCTGGATGGTCTACCGAAAAACAGATGAATGAATGCAACACTAAAATGCACGCTAGTTAGGATAATGTTTTGTTAGGTTCCTGTTGGATTTTTGTGTGTGGTTTTTCTCAAGTAGACAAACAATGGTGATAATAATTTAACTGTGAATTCATAATCATAGAAAAACCTCACAAGGTTAAAGGGACCCATCCACTTTTTTGCCATTTCATCTCTGTAATGTGTGGTGCAGTGGCAACCCGGACCACTGTGACTGAGGTTGGCGCTAATGACCACGTTGTCGACGCGCCATTAAGCCTCAATCCCCCCCCCCCC
>JAHWFP010164979.1:0-22926 GCA_023313725.1 Lithobius niger | reverse complement strand
TCGTCGTCATAATCGCCCACTTCGTCATGATCGCCGGTAAAATCATCATCATAAAATTCACTACCGTGGCGAACCTCTTGTCGAGCGTCCTCCCCGTCACCAGAATGTTCGTAATACGGGTTTACAACTCTCACTGGCGAACCTTGCTGACCTTTAATCATTTTCTCGTACCGCGACGGCGATTCTCCTCTAGGCTGCGAATGTCGGCGAACCGGCAGACTGTTCTTCGCTTCGTCTACTCTGGAACTGCGGACCGCTGGCGAACCATGCGGTAGTTGTTCCGGCCCCGCGCTGCGGCGGACCGCCGGCGAACGTCCCGCCTGCACGTCCGCCACTATCTGGCTTAGCGAACGCCGGTCCTGATCGCCACTGTTCGCCTCTCCTGCCCTCCCGCTTACCCCTTTCTTGGGTGCGGGTAGGGCGATCTTGCCACTGTGCGACGCACTGCCCTGTCCGCTTACCCTTTTCTCGGGGGCGGACTGGGATGGCATTAGTTTTGAGTGTTTTCCAGCACCTTTCCCTTTTACTGACACCTCCACTTTCTCACTATTCTTACTTGGAGCGGCGTCGGTCTTGTTCCGTTCCTTCTGAGTGTGCGCCGACTTTTTTCCCTCGTCCGCCTTGTTTGGTTTTGGCGCCTTTTCACGGATCGCCGGCGAACCCTTTGTATTATCCGGCGGCGAACCCTTTGTCTTTGGCTGCCCACCTAAACCTTCTACTGGCGCTCTAATCACTGAAAGATCGTTGTTTAGCGTCACGACGTTCTCTCCACGCAGCACTACACTACTCTGTAACGAAGGATTACTGTTTATTAAACTGTTTACGCTGGCAATTAGTCCCGAAATTTGGCTTTGGAACGACTGCTGCATCTCACCTAACTTTGCGTCTACGTGCTCGATCACCTTCGAACTCACGTTGTTTTCCATCCTGTCGGATCGCGATTCTACCACATTAATGGCCGTTTCCTTGGCCGCAGTCACCACTGAACCCAGTGATCTCTCCGGATATATGGATTTTTCGTTCGGTTCGAAGCCCTCGAAATCCGGAGTCGAACTCGATTCTAAGCTGGCAAGTTCTTGAAGGAAAATAGGAGCGTCCGGGTCCTTGCTCATGCCAGCCAAACGTTCGTCAATGCTCGTCTTCGACTTTCCTGCCTTTCTTTTCAACTGGGCCTTTTTTTGGTCTGAATGTTTCCAGGTGTACAGAATCTTTTTCACAGTATCGGCTTTGTGTAGCTCACAAATCTCGCATAAGTTATCCACAAAATTGCACTGCCTACATCTCCTGCAGAGTGGGTGCAAATCCTTTGGAGTCTTTTGGCACGTGCACGATGGGAATTCCTCGTCTTTCAGAAGTTCGTTCACATTGTCCACCTCCTCATTCCCTGTCTCGATCACTCCTTTTGTATTTTCTTTGACACTTTCCGCCATAGTTTGATTGGAATAACCGGCACGCTCGTCCTACCACGATGCGTGCTCAAAAGCGAACGGGGTTTTCCCCACGGGAGGCAGGCGGCTGCAGCAGGTATGACTGCGCAGCGCGCCTGGCGGAGAAAACGGGCAACTGGCGTTGAATTCAAAATTTAAAGGAAATTTTAGTTTGAGCATGGGAAAAGCCAAATTTAGCGAATTTAGCATGAGTACTGAAGGTAAGTAATTTGCATATAGTAAGAAATCATAAATATAGCAGAAAAAACAGCACATAACTAGAAGAGTCTGAAAATTCTGACTTCAACGTCACTTGTGGTGGGGATAGTCCATATTCTTTTAATTCTGAAATTAACACATTGACCTTGACTGTTCATAGTAACAAATTGATTGTTCACTGTAACCACAATAAATTACCACTTGAATTTGATTCAGGCTCAGATTCTGCTTTCTTACCACAAATATTTTGCAAATGTCAAGCCTAATCTCACAAATATTACTCTGAAATCGTGGGTAGAAGCTCTGGTCAAACCTTTTGTAATTATTTTAAGAATTAGCACTTTTCGATATAAATATCGGTATCAATAATCTGTATCGATATCGGTATCTAACGATACACAACCGATACTTCTTATCGATATAACATTAACTTATTAACTACAACAGCCTTACAACGTCCATTTATTATTATCAGAATAACATTAGCTTTAGCTTAGCAGACGACACTCAGGGCACTTGGCCTCTGCCTCATGCACTTTTAATTGCTGCCACATGTGGGCCCATCCAAATACTCTGTCAACATCAGTGGTCCGGCCTCCAAGCCAATCAGCTCCTCCCTCAGCCTCAGCATCCAATAGCACATCGTCTGCTACACAAAAGAGCAGGATGCAGGCCCCTTTAAAACCTAGGGTACTGCAGATTTTCTCTCTCTTTTCCCCGACTTTTGGACATCAATTGCTACCAGCCACTGAGTCCTTGCAGCCGGAATTATCACAGCATTGTTCAGAGTTAAGTAATACTGACGATCTTGGACTTATCCGAATTTTAAGGGAGCTTCCCTCCTTTAGAGACTAAAGGGCCATTCTGACAGCTTCCGGCGAACGGTACAGCACCAGTGAACGGCAACGACGGGCGGTGAACGACACCGGTAGTTGTTCTCACTACAAACAGCTAGTCGCTGGAGCTAGCCGATCCCGTTACACACCGAACAATGCAAATCCATACTACTAACTACTAGGAAATAAAAGATAATTCGTCGAAGCATCCGATCAAACCTTTGCACATCCAAGTACAATTCTATTTTTATTTTTTGCTTGCAAACGCACCGTCTCATTCGAGCTCCAACCCCAAAACACACGCCCGCACACCCATCACAACGAAACCCCGCATTATCACATCGAAACAGCATTCAAACACACCGGCTCGAGACTTAGCAGTTATTTCCACACACAAATGTAAGCTTACCAGACAATTAGTTAGCGATCCCCTTTCACCAGTCAGCGCTCCCCCCCCCCCCATGTCTTGTCTTGTGATGTTTCACAACCAAAGGAATATGTTTCTATAACGACCGGCTCGTAATACAAATCCTCGGCTGGACGCTTCAGCGCCATATTGCTGTGACGTATGAGAGGTCAAGGCCAGTTCGTTGTCTGATTGGCTACCGTTGGCGGCCGCCGGAGACGGAGCCATGAGAGTCAAGCCTAGCTAGACCCTAACGGAACGACAACGGCGGACGGTAGTTTGTGCCCGTGGACTATTTTTTTGATGTCACTTCCGCCGGTGCCAGACGTCGTACCGTTCGTCGGGCGCTGTCAGAATGGCCCTTAAGTCCGGTTAGCGTTTGGAAGGGGGCGCATCTTATTTAAGAGCCCCTTTCTTATTGCCTTCAGTCCCCATTCATTTAGAGTGCTTTAACTTAGTTATTGAAGGTTTAACTTGATTTAACGGTGGGATAACCCTAAACCCTAATTAATCGAATTAAATAGCTTTCGGACCGATCATCTTGTGTGGACTCCCTTACTTTGCTCATTACTGCTTTTATGTGCTGTAGTTAGTAACATTGCATTAGCGCCGGTCGGTACGAATTTATTATTATTACATACCTCTGTTATCTTCGTAAGACCTAACAATCAGGATTTACGAGATTTACAATGGTGTCAGAAGTGGGGTTCGAACCCACGCCCTCATTTGAGGACCAGAATTCACACATTCTGTCGAACAGGAAGGACTTAACCTTGAGAGCTTAATTTCTGTAAGTTGGCCTGGTGAGCAACCAGTGCTCCTAGGATGAAGTTGGATGACAAAGTTTAACCTAGACGTGAATCAGTTTTATAAGGTAAGAGTTGATGCACGAAAAAGAAGAAGTGGGGCGCGCTGATAGTCTGGAGCACTGGTTTGTTAGACTTGATAGGCATCTCGGTCCTGGCTGTACATCTCTGGCTTCTAACAGACCCGGGTTCGATCCCGGTAAAAGGAAGTTTATGTTTTTTTCTCTAGTTGTTTCCCACCCGTTGCACGAGGGTTTCCTCCGGGTACTCCAGTTTATTCCCTCGTGCAGCAAAAACTGACACGATGTGGTTCCTTCCACTTAACATCTGCCGCTTGGGCCTTCAAAGAGCTCTAAGCTTACTGGCTGACACTTTCTCTTCTACTTAAAACTGTTGTATGGGATAAAAATTTTGTTTCGGATGATGAAGTCTTTACCAGGTTTCCCGACTTGTTTTCACCGGGTCTTGGCACCGTCAAAGACTTCAAAGCCAGTATAAAACTTGAAGCTGATGCTGTACCATATTGTAAAGCCAAACTTCTGCCCCTAGCTGTTAGAATACAGTTAAAAAACACCAAATTTCAGAATGAACAGAAGGCGCCAACAAGGTGTTGAATGAGAACATTAAATCCTCGACGTTTCGAATCACTTCTGTTTCATTTTCAAGAGGAACCCTTAACTAATGAAACATGTAAACACAAATCAGCCTTGAGGGAAGCCTGGAGTCAAGCCAAGAGTACATTTTGAAAAACATGTGTGTGAACCCAGATAGAACTGGGACGGAATTCTGGTCCAGAATTCCGTCCCAGTTCTATCTGGGTTCACACACATTTTTTTTTTCAAAATTTTAGCTTTTTAAATGTAATCTTGGCTTGACTCCAGACTACCCCCGAGCCTGATTTGTGTTTACATGTTTCTTTAGTTAAGGGTTCCTGTTGAAAATGGGTCAGAAGTGATTCGAAACGTTGAGGCTAACGTTCTCATTCAACACCTTGTTGGCTCCTTCTGTACATCCTAGCTGTTTAGAGGCAAGGTTGAAGACAAAATCAACCAACCAGTGCGGGAGATTTTAAACCAGTTGATTCCTAGGCTTGGGTAAACTCCCACAGTTTTTGTGTTCAAACTTAACGGGGACGTTAGAGTAGTGGGTGATTACTCTGGCAACGTGAATCCGTAGCTGGTGATAGAATATGATCCCCCTTGCCTAGAATGGAACATTTATTCTGTCAGCTTGCTGGTTGCGACACTTCTTTAGTTATTGATCTCTCCGATGCATTTCTGCACATAGAGCTCGATGAGGAGTTTAAGGCACCCGCAGAGGATTAGCTAGTGCTCCAAGCATGTTTCAAAAGCGAATGGAACGTGTCTGAGGGACATATCGTGGGCAAACCAATTTGTTGATGACATCCTTGCAACTGGAAAGGGCAAGGCCCACGATGCCAACTTCCTTAAAGTATGCTCTGCACTGCAGGAGAGTGGTATTAAGGTTAAAAAGAAAAAGTGTAAACTCAACCAAAGTAAGATTAATTATTTGGGTTTTCAACTAGGCAAGTATGGAATCTCTATTAGCTGTCAGATTAGCGCCTGAGCCAACAAACATCACTGAGTTAGCTGTTAGCAATCAAACCGCTAGCATAACTGTTTAGTAATATTGCGTCCTATTTAAGTTGCGCTACTTGCTGACATCTAACTGTCCGGTTTGCAGAGCGTGATGTTGCAAATCCACAGCTTATTGACGATGGCCCACGGGATGGTACACTACCCAGAGCAGTTCTACGCGTACTAGAGGTTCTTTAAAGATGGATGGTAACCCTTATTCTTTAAGGAATGAGAAGTAGGCATAGTTATTCCAGTAAATATTTTAATGCTATTAGCAAATTGCATGTTGGGGTATACAATTGGAGGCTTCACTACGTTTTTCTTCCCTTCTCATTAATTCCCACACTCTACCATAAACTTGAATACACTCGTTCACTACTGCCATAACTGGTATGTGCTAACCAGTCTCGTCCTCAAAGCTTCTCCAGACCTATACGTCAGTTCCTCGATCAGGGCACGGAGATACCAAACCATCCGAGCGAAATGCTTTGTAGTACTACAGTACTCCAGGCCAAGACCTGGTCTATGGCCTCCTGGCTATCTCAATATAGGTAGGAAAGAGGTTGCAGGAGATTTCTGCGCTGAAACTCAGCTAGCACGTCCGTCCCACACCGAGTAATAGCCATAAGTTCCGCCTCAGCACTATTGAGTGCGACCGTATTTTGTTTTACTGTCCTCCAAACAGTGAGGCTCCCAGCCACCTTTACAGCGTGACCAGAAAACCCTCGAGCATCTTTGGCCACTCCCCAGGTTTATCAGAACTGCAAAAATTACACTAACAAGTTCGTCGCGTCACGAGATGCACTTTCAAACGTGCCTGCCGCGCGACCACTGATACACAAGTTGCATTATAACTGAACCCTCCATTGCCTGTCGAGGAGGTATGTAAGTTCGGGTCTTACAAGCTGGTTTATGTGATAGTAGGCTACACTCGTTACATCCATAAAGGGCACATTATTTTGCTTGAATTTTTGATTGCTCACGTGCTCGTAGATGATTATTATGCAGGACATTGATCTTATCAGCACTGACGTCTTCTACCTTCAGATGTCATGTGTTCACCTGTGGTGGTAATTGTGAATTGTTTTCGGAATATGCCTCTTAAATACCACCATTATCCCTGTTTGCCGGCACTCGATCGTGTCTTCCACTCGGAAGCTGTCTAAGTCCGATGTTATTTGCTGCTGCAATCAATGACATACTTGTGGAAATGAGTGGCATTGCCAATATCGTTTCCCATGTAGACGATGTTGCAATATGGTTTATGGGCGACGTTCTAGCGTCGACCATACTGCACGTGCAACATGCCCTAGATGCCATTGATGAGCGATTGGGGAAAAGTGGACTCCTGCTGGTCCCAGCGAAAACTGAGTTAGTTGTGTTTTCTCAAATTGTTGCTCATCACAATGCAACAGGTGAGATAACTGTTGGTGGTATGACAGTGGCATCGAAACCAACAGTGAGATATCTGGGTGTGGTGCAAGACAATTGCTTGCAGTGGGACCTGCATGTGACGCAGTTGAAGAGCATAATTCAAGCACGGACCACCATTTTGAAGGTTCTGGAACGTTGCAAGACGGTCGGAGGGGTGCTCTTTTAGCCACCTATAGGGATTTTGTGAGGGCTGTATTGGATTGACACCTTCAGAGCCTGTAAACTGCTTGTTGTCCTGTGTACGCGGAATTTCAGCAGAGGTAAAGAGGACATTGTAGGGTGAATTCTCTCCGACTATCAGTCCCGCGAGTTATTAGGGTCTGCTGGAAAAGGGATATCTCTGATTCTGTCAGCACCACAGCTGCGTCTTCTGGATGTGGCGTAGGGGTCGGATGAATAGGAAAAAAAACGTATTCAAATATTCGCCAAAAAAATATTTGACTATTCGAATATTCGTTCAAATATTTTCCCAATATTTAAGCTCGCCCCCTTCAAAAAAAAATCTGTATTTCGTAAAATGCCAAAGTTTTATTTAGTCTATTGGGAATGTAAGCTAGGTGTACGTAACACAACCATACATTTAATTTAGAAGAGTTAATAGGCAAAGCAACTTGAAAGGCAAAACACAACACAAACACAACACACAAAAAGTGATGAATTACCAACTACAGTACAGAATAACTGTAATTCACAAAGATGAACTTTTCCTTTTAGTATGATATTGATGTTAACGTCATCTATCAACTGGCTACCATGACCCTGGTTGACTTCCCCATTCTTTAGTTCTTAAATGTTTTAGGGAGAACTACTGCACGGATCCGTAAACTCCCACCCCCTCCAGTTGCAAGTGAGCAATCCAAAACTCATGGATCATTCCCACTACAGATTGGTTGGAAGGGAAGGAAGAAAATCGTAGGTTGGACTGACTGGAACTCGAAAAGCCCACAGGAAAATTTAAAAACCAACTCAAAAATTTAAAAAAAATTTAAAATTACACAGAACCTTTTATTTTTGCGAATATTCAAATAGAAAATATCCTATTTGAATAAGGTCTTAATGAACGAATATTCGAATATTCGTTCAACCCCTAATGTGGCGCATGTCTGTCCTCTCAACCTGTGGACATTGTGTCCGCATCTGGCAGGCCTCTTTGACTCACAGCACACGGAATGTGAAGTTTATTGTGGTGCATCCTTTTCCGCAATGACCAGGTCAGGAGAAGTTGGTGTTGTGATTCCGGCACTCAAATTCGGGTTAATGCATCTTGAGGCAGTTGACTCAAGCACGGTATGCGAGCTTGCAACAATATCTGGGGCTCTCGATATTGCCATTGGCCTTGCTCTGCCATCGTTTTCTGTAGTTACAGACTCTCCATCTGGTCTTCCTCTGATACAGAACTCGATCAAACTACTCTGAGTGAACGACCCTGCAGTTTATTCCATCTGATGGAAATTGTAGATTGTGACGCGTAACTCAGTTGTTGCACTGAAATGGGTGAAAGGACATGCTGGGACGAGTGGTAATGAGCAGGCTGGCGGGCCTGCGAGAGTGGCATTGTCTGATGATTTTGTGCCTGTTCCTATCTGTGAGAACCAGAAGGGTAGCCGTCAGGGACTGATTTTGCACAGATGGAGCGTGGAGTGGCGGACAGCCACAACAGGCGGGACCCTGTACACTATACACCCAGTGTGCAGTAGCCGCTCCGTTTTGGATGCCCTTCCAAACTGGATGACCAGGATGCTCAGACTTTGGACTGGCCACTCGCTCTTGCCTTCGCATCAGCATAGGCTAGGGTGGGTGGATTCACCGGTATGCTCTGATTGCGGAGTTGAGGTCACCACAGAGCACTTTCTGCTGTTTTGCTGGAAGTATGCGCGACAGTGGAAGTCGTTGGAAAAGTGGATAAGTACTGCGCATATTGTTAGTGGCCTCCTTTCTCTTGCTGGTACTCAACCGGCCATTAGGCTGCGAGCCATTGCTAATTTCTGTAGTGCAACTAAGATTCGGCTATGACCCATTACACCCACTTGACCCTCGTATTTCGCTTCAGCTGCAAGGCAGTTTTCGTAAGCAGTGGTCTTAGAAAACCGTGCACGTTCATTGTACAAAGTAACACGTGATCAGTAACATCAGATGCAGTGTGAGTATGATGCAGAAATTGTGCCGATCAGCGCAAGTGTCTGTATGTGCTGCCTAGTGATCCTTGTACACAGTGGAAACGATTCAAGGGTTGTGTTGTAGCAGAGTCAATCAGTGTCCAGTGGTGTCCGGTAGTGTCCGGTCATGTCCAGCGGCGTCCAGTAGCTGCAGTAGCGGTGTGCATGAGCTACCGTGAGTGGACAGTTGAGTATACTTCAGTGTGGTTCGGCGTGACACAGGTAATAATAATTATAATAATAATAAATAATTTTACAGCAAAGAAACTGTATCGGAGAGCGAAGGAAAGGGCTACCTCCACTTAATCACAATCCGAAATTACACATGACTCTGAATGATATTAAAAACAGTAAAAAGTAAAACAGTGCACGTTAATATACCCTAAGTCTTATATAAACCATTTTTTTTTTAAAAACACTACATAAACCAGGAGAGATCTACACCCATAACAGCCTTTTTAAATCTCCGCAGGGAACCTATATAGGTAGTGCTATGGTGCTTCAGAGTGGAACATGTGCGCAGTTGTGCGTGGTGAACGATGGTGGTAACTCATAGGTCAATGGAGTAGCATGTAATAGCATGGTTGTTTTGGTTTGTTGTGTTTTGTATTGTTAGTTTTATTTTGTAGTTAAGGCACATGACTAGGGTCCGAGCCTGAATTAATTAATCTTAACCAAGTTTACAGCATTGTACAGAACAAATGAGCTCGATCAATCTCTGATACCAAGAGATTTGAAATATGAATTAACGATACCTTTGCGTATGGAGTTACAAGGTTCTAGAACTTGATGATGATTAAGAGTAAATATTTACACATTTATTTTTCACCCTTTCCTTCATTTTTGTCGTTCTTTTTGTTTGAGATGATGCAAAACTCACGAGTACGTTTATTTACAGTGCCTTTTAGTTTTTGCTTTTAATTGTAATTTTTTGTTGTTCTTTTCAGTTATATTGTATGCATTTTGTTGCACATATTTTGCTTTGTTTCGTCTGAATCCCTGAATGTTTAAACATGATGGCTATGCCATTTGATCGAGGTGATTGGTACATAAATAAACTAGTTTGATGCTGTGAGATCGTGTTTGTGTTGCTTCCTTTTCACCTTTATTTTTGTCATAGTTGTGAACATGACCGTTTTTTTCCCTGCAACTATTTGATGAGAAAATACATTAAATCAGATTCATAATTTGAATGCTTATGTGTTCAACTCCTGTGAGTTGAAATTTATAACTCGAGTTGTATAAAAAGGTTGGAGTGATGTAATAAAATGGCATGTATGGAAGGTATAACACGAGAATAATAGTCTCTGAACATTTGGAAAACGTGTTGTATTGGTGAAATTTGAGAATGTTAGTCTCTGTACGTTTGGAAAAATGGAACATTCCTCGACTCAATAAAGTGTGAATAAAAATGCCTTTTGTTTGTTTGTTTCTTTTTCTGCGCATCAAAATTACACTTGACAAACACCTTTAAAAGAACTGCCTTGCTTTATCACATGGTTGTCATCACTTTAGATTACATGAGGCCACCATCGTGGATTTGGGGTGAGCTTTAAATTACCAATACATGTGTGTTTACCAAAGGAAGAATGACTACTTAGCCAGATAACTGTCTTACCTTCATCTGCAATACGACACATACATTTTTAATTGAATTTGACAATATGAAAAGAATAAGTATCTGAAAGACTATTGAAATAGTGGGCCTGTTTTAAAGTTATGTTATAGTTATAGTACCCCTGGCAAACTATATCGGATTTATTTTGATTTTTTTGATTGATGCGCTCGGGGGGCTGACACATTCGCAGCATTGGGGGCAAAATCTCGAGGCTGGTTTACAGTTTGGTTTAACAAATTAATCCCTGGTATACCCAAAACCAAATCGAAAATAGGCCTAGATGCATTCGAAACTCAAGCTACTGTTTTTAACACTGCTCCGTTCGTTAATTTGAAACCTAGGTTTACCTGTTCTAACACAACTATGTCGTTGCTTAGGATAGTTTGGCATCTGCTTTTTTGCTTTAGGCGTGGCCAACCTTTGGCCAGCTTAGCACTGACGATTGAAACTGAGATCCCGGAATCGCACAAAACTTTAATGTTATGCTTTCCTACACTAGCATCTATAGTGCTGGATTTTAAAATAGTTAGGGCATCTTTCCCCACGAGAAAGCATGCATTAGCGGATGCCGAAGCTTTGTTAAGTTCGGGGCAGCGATTGCGGAGGTGCGAGGCCGAGCCGCATTCGTAACACGTTCTAACATTGTTAGATTTTACATTTTACATTGTCGGTTTTATCAGTGTTAGCATCAGAGCTAATTAGACTATCACTGCTATTATTAGTCCCAACCGGGTTACCTAATACATTTCGAGTTTGTTTATTTTGTTTAGAAAAGACTTTAGAAGTCTGACTAGACGACGGAGCACTAGCGAGTGCCTTCCCTGTTTTAAGGGCCATATCGGCAGAAATTTGTTTATTTCTGGTTGTGAACTCGTCACAGAGTTTGGCGGCTTCGTGTAACGTTCCAAGTTTAATTTGGTCCGGCAACCACTTGCGCAGTGCAAAGGGGCATGATTTCGTAAATTGCTCAAGCAAGACTAAATTAGCTAACTTGTCATAGCTGCTATTCACTTCAGCTTGGGACACCCATCTTGGAAATAGGGTTTCGAGTTCGAACGCATGTTCGTGGAACAATTGTTCGGGGCCACGTTCAAGTGAACGAAACTGAGCTTGTACGGCTTCCTTAGTTTGGACAAACCTTTCAAGTAACCTGATTTTGACTAATTCATAATCATGCATTTCTAGAACAGACATTTGATCACACGCTTTAATCAAAATTTCTCCTAAGAGAGGTTGGAGTCCGACGACTCATTCTGTTTTGTCTATTCTTTGTGTTTCCATAGTTTTCTCAAAAATCTTCAAAAAACTATTCATTTCCGATTCAGAAGTCCATCTATTTATAAGTCTGACAGCGCCAGCAATTTTACCAGGTTTGTTTACAGTGACACTGGGGTTAGAAGGGGTAACGGTACCATTACTAGGGTTTGAACTACCATTATTAAGATTTGCAGCCGTTAGCCTTGCTAGTTCGATCTGCTTATCTAATTTTAATAATTCACGAGCACTAGCGCGTTCGCTTATTTGTGTTTCCTGCTCCTTTAAATGAGCGTCTCGATCCCTTATTAGGGCCTCTTGGTCACGCAACGCTAGTCCGTGAGCCATGCGTTTATCCGCGTTGGTTATTTCTAAAGCTTTTAACCTTAATTCTTCGGTCTTAAGCGCGAGTTCTTGCTCTTTGGCTGCTAATTCTTTCTTTTGCAAGATTATAGCTTCTCTTTTTTCTATAGCCGGGGCTAGTTCGTCAGAGAGATCGGTTAAAGAAATCCTTTCTTCTTCAACGGCATTTTCTAAGATCGTTACGGACTCGTGTCGAGTTTCGCACACGGTTAGGCCTAATTTAGTACAGGACTTTTTAAGGTATTTATACTGAATGTCTTTAATGACATCTTCCAAAGTCATCCATGTTGGACATTTTTAACTTTAAGCTTCAAAATAAAACTCTTATAAATGAAACTTCATCAAAATGCAGCCGCAAATTAATTTTACTTTTAAATTGAGCAGAGCGAGTTACTAGAAACACTTCTCTCCCAACTATGGTAAGTTTTAGCAAGAAATACACTTATTTTAGACCCCCAGCACTCAGGTGTATAAACAATCAAAATACCTAAAGGCTCTTAACTACAACACTCGGCTTGGCGGCCTTAAGCATATCCTATGCACACTTACCCTGTACACAATCACTGTGTGGTCAGTCTAGTCCAAATCCAAACTTCCCACCTGACGAATGAATTGGCCGGCACACTTCTACGGTAGTATGACGTCTGGTTGAGGTCTACTCCACTGGAACGATGGTTGGCGTTGTCCACGGCCCACTGAATGCTGCTACGGAGCTTAGCGTCCTGGTGTTGGCCAAATCCTCCGGGCAGCTGTCGATCCACGGCTTGTTGATTTCCAAGACGGGGGGGATCTGCTATCCTTGCTTCTCGGTTCCGGAACGGCTTAGTTGCTGGAGCTGACGTCGGGCACTATTTTTAGCTTCAGTGCGGGCATCGGGATGTGCATTGATAGTGACGGCAATGCGGGCATCTTTTTCGGCATTGATTTTAACTGCAATGCGGGCGTCTACTTCTGTGACTATAGTGTCTGAGTCACGGACGTCTTGGTTGAAGAATTGTTCAACACAAATGGCATAGTAGCAAGGCAGGGGGGAAACGCTTGTAGGAACAGCACCTGTTCAACCCACCGCTGCCACCATTTGTAACGGCGAGTGCTACAACGGGGTAGGTGCTTGTAGCATCGCCGGTCGCCTGGTGTAACTGTATCTTATTATCAATCACTCTACTTGGTATTTACGTACTTTTTCGGTTAAACAGCACAACTGCTACTGTCCCGATGTAGGGAATGGAACATTGAAGTCCTAATCTAAGACCTAACTAGTGATTAAATAGCGGGTAACGCTGCCACCAAGGTGGGAAAAGGCTAGCTAAGTTATATTTGAAGAGAATTGTCTTACATATTAACTTCTAGCAAAACAACGAACGAATAAACCGTCCGACGTTTAAAACTCCTGATTTTTATTTTAAACAAACATGTTAAAATGACCGCACTTTACATTTGGCAAATTTACAACTTGGTTTTTAGGTTAAAAACATTTCAAGAATTTTACATTAAATTCGACACTAGAACTTGGCTTAGTTCAAATAAACAATTTCAAATAGAAACAGTGAGTTTTTAGGCAACGGGGATTTCGCAAAAGAGCCCTCTAAATTACCGACAGCCTCGGCTGACTAATAATAGTAGACCTGTTTTACAGTTATTTTTCTACGTGTACTTACAAAGTATTAAACCTCCCAGAGTTGCTGTTGATAAGTCAACTCCTTAAATTATAAAGCCGCAGCTACATATAAAGTGGATCCGAGCGTTAAACCAATGGAACCTCCTACGAAGATCAAACCGTCCTTTGTTTACATTAAACTGCGTTTAAAGAAACGATGAAAAAAAGCTGGTTTTTAGTAAGGGACCGTGAACCCTTAAATTACGGCCGCCAACGTCCGAAATGCCGTTTGGCTTGACACACCATAAAATTACTTTCAAAGCTACGAGGTTAAGTTAAAATTAAACTATAAATTTTGACGTTTAAGTCCAAAAGATAAAATTTCAATCTAAACTAAGTTACATACGAACCACTACCTTTGCCCGGCATGGCAACAATCGGACCACGGCATCTCCACTCCCGACCGGCGTAGCGACCTCTAGCTTTGAGAATCCTGAGCTGTGCTATCCTGAGCAGCGCTCGGAGCTGTGCTAACGAAACTCTACTGCGTCTGGGTTTTTATGCCTTCTGCTTGGCAGGCAGGTAGAGGGTTAGCGCGGACCTGTAGGAGAGCGACGGAGGGGGTGAGTGGGGAAGAGGTGGACAGTTGGAGGAGGAGAGACTGACCCAAACCGGCCGAGCTGGCACTACCGGAAGTCGGCCATGACAGCGCGGACGGGCAGGGTAGCGAGGCTGCTCTCAATGCTTTGGGTGCTGACTCCGTGTATTTACATTGTTTACAGAAGGAGCTGAGTCAACAAAGGAGTTATTTAACGGCTTGTGAAAAGATTAGAGGCCTGGCATGGAAGTGCAGTGAGTTTAAAACTCATAAACAACGTGAATTTAGGCCTATAAAAATAAACTACGATGTTATGCATCGCAACTATTGAAGGAGGGGGGGGGGAACGAAGTGTATTGCTCAGAATAAATATTTGACTTTGGGAAACGGATTGCTATATACAAGGCATAATTTAATTGAAGGAAAGCTAGTTTGTTTTCGTTTTTAGAGGTTTGCTACGGTCGGAGTTTGGATGAAGATGCTAAAAAAAATAGACATAAAAGTTCATACACTGGGTCCGTAAAAAACGAACATAAAAGTTCGAGCTCCGGTAGGGTTCATGGCAAGAAGTTAAGTTTACCAAAGTGCATTAAGTGCAAAAATCAAAAGATTAAATATACCAGCTAGTTAAAAATGGGCTATAACGCAGGTCAGGTTAGGTTTGAACGTCGGACATTTTTCATGAATAAGCAAAGTCGTCACCTGTTACAAATAAAAAATATCGTGTGTTGTCAACATCTAAAACACAACTAAGCTGGAAAGTGTTTCGGCTTTATGCCTAAGAGAAAAATATACAGTATTTACATTTTTAAAGTGGAATCGCCATAAAGACTATTTTCTTCTGGTGTGGAAGAATTCTGCCCTCAGGTTTTTTCTTCGGTGGTGTTGAGGTCTCCTCACCACGAGCGTCTGATACGAGACCGCGTTTACATCACGTGACTTCGATGATGTCACTTCCGGTTATGTGATCTTGATGACGTCACTTCTGGTCACGTGACCTTGGTGGCATAACTTCCCGTAACGTGATCCAAGATGGCCGTCTCCATATGAGCGCCGCCATCTCGGATGACATCATCATTTCCGGTCTTAATGACGTCATAGCTTCACCTCTCATGACATAATCAAGCCCTACCCTTGGTAACCCCTACCCCTACAACCGAAACTGACGTCATAGTGTCGGTGGATGCTCATGAACGATGTAGTAGCATAGGGATCCTTTAAAATCGTCATATCTCCTAAACCATCAATTTTAGAGCAACTTTGCTTTACCTCCAACCGTAAGCCCCCTCCCCCAAATCAAATCTTCCTTTAACCCATCTCATCCCATACCTCATACAAACATCCCCCCCCCTCCCACCCCCAATTTAGACTGCCCTCCTCGAGGTAGAAAATACAAGGATTATGGTAGAAAATACACTTGGTAGAAATTACATGAATTTTGGTAGAAAATACACGATTTGGCAATGTACCAGCTGCTTTGACATTCAACTTTGTGATGACTTAGTACGTTAATAAGCAGCTACAAAGACAAGAACCAAAAAATACAAAAATAAAATAAAGTTTTTTTTTCACATCAAACTAGTTACATCATCCACCCAGCTGTTATATTTCTCGTCATACCCTTTCCACTTTACAAGAAATCTCCCATCTTTACCCTTCTTTACGACTTTTTCAACCAGGAATAGATCAGGGACCAGGGTCTTTTGCTGTTCGTAGTCGTAGAAAGCTCCTCGAACTGGGGTACCATCATGTTCCTTTAGTACGTAACTGACAGGGTTTGTTTTCAATACTTTTTTAATTGTGAAGAGCTCATTGGTCCACGATTGTTCATAACCTTTATCAAATTTACCCTTTATTTTAGACGCTCGGACGAGATCCTTAACTTTATACTTTACTACCTTCGTCGGTTTCTTGGCCCCAATGCGACAAAGGTCATCAATGCTCATCTTTGATTGTGACGTCAGAGGGTTTCATGTTGATACTTCGATAGTACCTTCCGTTGTATTGCATAAGTATTTTCTTCAAAATGTCTAGCCACTGATGGTTACCTCGTCTTGTAAAATTTTTCCACATCAACTCCTTCAATGATCTATTAAAACGTTCAACCACCGTCGCTTTACATACCCGAATAGGTAGAGCTTTATTTTATGCTTCTTCATCAATTTGCAAAAGTTCTCGTTGTAAAATTCTTTTCCTTGATCGACTCCAAGATGCTTGGGTGCCGTATTGTTTCTCAAAATTGAAGCAAAAGCGGTCGTAACGCTCGGACCCGACTTTGACTTGATCGGTACAGCCCAAGCGTACTTTGATATGACGTTGATGACGATAAGCAGGAACTTGTTGTCATTGTTTTGATGAGAAATGCGGACATGTCGACCAAAACTGCCTCCCAAAGATCATTTAGGCTTAATACATTGACGACTCGCCGCGGAAAATTTCGTCTCGCCGGTTTATGAAGCTCTCGTACCAACGTTTCCATTTTTTTATTATGCTTGGAATACATTGCGATGGATGGTAAACCTTTGACTAGACGTTATAATGTTTCGTTCTTCCAATTCATAGAGAATGTCAACAATTTCGTTATGATGGCCATCACCACCAGCTAATTTAGATCCATAGAATACCCTTAATCTGTTCACCAACTGGTTCAGATCATCGTATCGTACGTATTCAACCCGATTAGAGAAAATCTTTTTAGTCATCCCTTTCCCAGTTTTTAAGGTTTTAATTTCATCCCAGATGTGTTTGATGATTCTCGTATATTTTGCTGATCGGTTACTTTTAGGTTTATTCGTTCGAGGATCATTGTTTTGGTAAATGGCGTTGGTATCTTTGAGGATGCTTCCGTAGGATGCCAAGACATCCGGAGAATAGCTGTTATCTTGCAGGTCTTTAAACGTCAACAGACTCCACAGCTGTCTGCAGCCAGTATATTGATTTCCCGCTACTACAATATCGTTGTCATGTATTTGCACGGTCTTATCCCCAATCTCCATTCTATGAGCCTCAAAGTTGTGACGCAGTCCAAAGACAGGGTCGACATCTATCGACTGATTAAAGTACTCTCTTAAAAAGTAGGCGGCGGTTGGGCCGATTTCATCGTCGGGTAACAAACTGTCTAGTGTTCGTTGAGTTCCAGGAGGGGGCAAGGAGGGTGGTGTTGAAACCCTTCGTGAGGCAGAATGTACGGAGAGAACTGGTGAGTACTTGGGACCTTTGCTCGTTCCGGCATAGGCGAGTGTTGCTGTAAACGTACAACTTATCGTAATTGAGCAAGCCTTCGTTGCATAAAAAATCAAGCAGGAGATTGGTTTTTCCACAGTTTGCTGGTCCAACGATCAAGCAACGTATGTTGGAGGGTAAAAAGGGGTGTTTAGCATCATCAGATCAAAAATCGTAGTTCACTACCTTAGCCGTTTTTTTACTATTAAAAAAAAAGACCATGTCCGTGAATAAATTTGGAGGTGGTGTGGAACAGGCAGAAGGGTTTGATTTGACGTTCGACGGTCATTACAACATGGGCGCGCACCGTTTAACCAACGTTGGAGAAGGGATTCAACCAAACAATGTTGCTACTCTTTCCCAAGTGACACTACTAAGAAGAGAGGGGGAAAGACAATTTGCCATGAAACACGACGTAGAGACTGAACTAAGGAACCTGAAAAGGAACTCGATGATTCTCGAGAATGACTTTTTTTCCGCTAAAAAGAAACGGATTAAAGATGTAGCTGTCCCTCGTAGCTCTCTCGACGTAGTCAACAAAGTATACGTACACAGGAATTTTATGACTATTAATGGAGATAAAGGTACATTTGAAGCGCAAGGGAAGCGCATCGATGATGTTGCCGATCCCATCGACCCAACGGATACAGCCACGAAACGATTCGTTCAAAACTCCTGCCACGATGTCATTTCTTTTCATGCCTATGGACCGATGAGCCGGAGATTTTTATGGGAGACTTCCTACAAAAATAGAGTCTTTACTATCCCAGCCATTCTCCGCAAGATCGTGTTTTACAGCAGCGACGAGACCTCGGCGATCGACGTATGGTGCACAATGAAGAATGATGGGTTTATACTTTCAAAATTGGTGGGGAAACTTAGCACAACGATCGTTCACCAACCGCTAAAACTCATCGAAAAGAATTCCGTTATCAGCGTCCGCAACAATGATGCATTTTTGAAATCAGACGTCCATTTCCAAATTGATTTCTACATATACTTTATGGAATAAAAAAAATGTGTATATATATATATATTTTTTTTTTATTTCATTAGCTCCAAAATGTGACGATACTGGACTCCCTTGGACAGTTGCCAAAGGACAAATAGACACAAATGACCGCAATAAATTTGATTAAAGTCTTGAACTCTGTCCACGTTGTATTCTAAACCCAACGGCAAATATCTCATCAAGGAAATTGGTGGCATCAGATCCCCGTAACTGTCAAAGTAGTAGGACTTGCCATCGAGGGTTGGATAGCATACCCAGTGAGTTCCTTTTCCAGCATTATATTCTTGTAGATTGACGACACCGCATTCTCCTTCTCGCCGAGCAGTCTTTGAAAGTCTATCCTTGCTGAAAGTACCCCTATAACGACGAATCTTTAATACCTTGATGAGTGCAGCTATGTCTGTGGAAGTTAACGGACGACGGAAGGGTATCACACCTTTTGTGCCCTCAAGTAGAGTCCTTTGCTACCCTTTTTCTTTGAACGACTCTTCACCTTTTTCTTTAGAGTTACTAGTTGGCCGCGCATTTTTTAAAGCTTCAAACCTTTACCTTCCATTTTGAGGTTGTGACGTTTAAACTCCTCCAGTAACTTGGCATCGTTTTTGGCCTTGTTCACAGCTGACGCAATAGCGGATCCTCCACTGTAGTATGTTCCACATTAGTTTTCAGAAAACTGACTGCAGGACGGCTCGTTTCCTTGCACTAAGAGTGCAAAAACATGTGGATATTACACTTGGAGACTCAATAAATTTAATGCTAGAGTTTACGAATGGGATGTTTACGGTTTTTTTTCACTTGTAGTGGAAGAAAACGTGCCGTCATGCAGTCAGTTTTCTGAAAACATAATATGGAACAAAACATAGCCACGACACCGGCACCTCCGACAATGGCCGCAATTATTGGAATTAGAGCTGGTAAAATTCCCCCTACGTGTTTCTTTCTGCCTTTCACGGGTTTCTTTTTAATGTAAATGGCTATTTTTTTTAATACAGAACTTCGACTTTACCCTTATCCAACTTCATATTCATCATTCGATCCCCGATCACGAGAGCACGACATCTGGTGTTGGCTGCTAGCGCTGAACCAAATCGCATCTTCACTTGTACATCCACCACTCCCGTTTGTAATCTCTCGCTTTGTTTCGAGCAGTCCATGACCATGAGTGGATGGGCGGCTTTGAAATGAACGCGATCTATGCTCACATCATTGCTATCATAATTAGCTTTTCTGAAGTCCATAAACATCTGATACAGATTGGCATAGTCCCCCGTTCCGTAGTTGACATTGAGGTCCAAGTAAGGGTAACGTTCCCCGTTCAGAGTAACGTGACAATCCATCAAGCTACAGTGATCAAACACGGCCGGATTCTTGAGGGCGTCATTCGATCTATCGGTCGAGAATGCCAGAATTATCCATCGCGGCTTTTCAATGGCTGAGGTTGTGATGAGTCTCCAAGTATGAGAAGTCGTGGTTGGCATCTGAGTACTGTCGTAGTGCCAGTGTCGAAATCCTGCTTTAACTTCATCCCCGCGCTCGATTAGCTTGTACAGTCGTAAGTTTTTGCTCGTCCGAAGGTACAACGTGAGGCATAAGCCAGCTGACATGAGTAAGTTCAACCGTAGCATTGGCGGCTGCTGCGGTTTGAACAAGGCATCCGTATTGCCCGTTCACATCAAGGTAAGAGTTTGTTTGGCCCCGTAAATAATTTTGTCGTAGTCTTCGAAGAATCCCAGTAGGTGGGAAGCCGGTATCAGAAAACTAAAACTGCCTTTGGGTGAAGTCTGTTTGATGATCATGTTGTGTCGGGTACCAAACCTTTGTTATCCGCTTCCACGCTAGTTGACCCGGCATCGTCCAGTTTCCAACAGTCACTCAACAAGCCGCTCTGATCTGACGATCCGTAAGATAGGACCCCTTTCATGGTTATGGCATATCCCGTATAATTCAAGTCATCCACCAACTTGTCCCCAAGATGATACTTTATGTTGTTAAACAGAAATGCAATGCCGTTATTCACCAACGTCACCAAGTTGGCATTCGCAAATGCCGACCCATCAGCTGATTTCATGATCTTGCCTTTTACGCAAATGTAGCTTCTAGAAGGATGGGTTAAAGCATCCTGGTTTTCTATGACCAAGTGTATCTCTGAGTTTACGCTGTTCAAACTAGTCCCAACAATGGGATAAAACTCTCGATACAGGCACGAATCCACCGATGCATCCACTTGCAACGGTTCCGCTAACTGTAGATACTCTTGCGCCACTGAAATTGACATTTTATTCCACTTTTTTTTATCCTCTATTTATTCTTTTTTTATTCCCTGCTCAGCATGTTCAAGAAGGCATGATTATGAGGTTCAAGTTCATCCGTCTTGGTCTTTTTCGACTTCACCTCAACTGGAGTTTCTCCGGGGAACGCACGTTTTCTTAACACGATCATGATCCTTCTTAACACGAACATGATCATGATCCCACTAGATTTAAGATGTAGTCGAATCGTTACTGTTTCTCCTCGCAAATTCAGGGGTCGATTGTTTTGATCTGTTAGCCATATTCTCATGTCTCTAATGACATTCCCAGTTACTGGCAAGTACACTAAATTGTGAGGGGTTTGCACGATCTTGTAACCGGGAAAAACATTCGGGTAAAGGCTGTATGGAGTGGGTATATTCTGCCCATTAACATACGATCCCCTATAATGGCCGACTGAACAAGAATGCTGTTGAATGATAATATGTTTACATTGTTTACGCCTTCGTGACGTCCATGACCGTAAGCCTTATCCTCTAATACCAACAAGTCTCTTAACGTACGTTTGCCTATAAACAAGACCATGAAATCACGCTTTGTTATTTTCAGAACACATCTCAATGTATTTACGTTTGGTTGAAGCTCAAACGCGTTGTCTTGTCCGTCCTTCATCAACCCATCTTTAACGTAGGCTTTTAAGTCTGAAATTTCATACGATCCCGTTGGTATTTCTATGGTTTTCCACGTAAAACCGTCGTCCGCGGAGTACCTAAAATGGTTGTTGGTCTCATCCACATTAGGAAAACTGTGGTATGTTTCAATGTTCCCCAACGCCATCCTGTACTGTTTGGATTCATCCAGATGCAATGGCGTATCGAAGCTAATGAGTAAATCCGTTGATTCTCTGCTAGCTATTATGTTGTTAGATTCCATTTTTTTTAAAGTTAAAATATCTAACAATTATAAAAAAAATGGAGAATAAACGTAAACTCGTGGAGCTTAGAAAGAAATTGATGGAAAGGTTTGCGGAGACGAAAAAAGGTAAACAATCCGAAGGAGAATATCTTCGAGAATTTTTCACACCTATAGTCGAACCATTAAAAAGTATCGTTGTCCCAAAGTTGAGGACGGAGATGGAACTGGAACACAAATGGGATGACACGGATGAAGAGGAAGAACAAAGCGAATCACCAAAATGGAAGGAGGAGAGCGATGACGGCACTACTGATGATGAGAAAGAGCTAAGCGGAACGTGGTCATCGAGTAACTCAGTCCAGCCTGACACTGTAAAGATGACTAAAATTGTACCCTCGAGTCAAGCTATCGGCTCAAAACAGTCTCCAGCATTGGGCCCATTCTACACACCGTCAACATCAACCGCTGGGCGTGTTTCAACCCCCCTAGAACTTTCTCCTCAGGTCATGCTTCGCTCTCTAGAGTCTCTATTGAAAGGTCAAACGTTTGGTGTAACGTCTACGTAATATTTACACAAATTTTTCAAAATGCCAAAAGACAACGATTACGTGTTTGGATTACGATACGAAAAAGACTCGGGTAACCTCATGATCGGTGATAAAACCGTCAAAATATGTGAGAATGACATAGTGATGGGTGGAAAGCAGTTTCGAGGACGTAATCAACTATGGAGTTTACTAACCAAACAGGACTTGCAGTACGAAACATATGAGCCCGAAGTGTTGGGATCGTGTTCGTCAATTCTTAAAGATAGTAACGGCATATACCACAACAATGATCCTAACTCTGGAAAACCCAAATCGAATCGTAGTTAGAAGTACGTGCGTATTATCAAACCGATCTGGGAGGACATGAAAAAGGAGAAGAGTGGATCGGGGGTTAAAGCAGAATGCAAGTAATACGATGACCCGAACGAGCTGGTGGATCGACTGCGGTTCTTGATCACAACCACTATGGCTAGAGGAGATGCTCACGCAGATGAAATTATGGAAATTTTGTCTAAACTAGAAGAGAGAGAAATTATAACTGAAAATGAAAAGGGACTTGCACGTCGGAATCTCAGAAGGATGGGCGTGTCACTTTAAACGTGAGTGAAAAAAAGACGATGACTACTTTGAAATACTGTCTGCGGTGTAGGATGCATACTCCCAACTTG
>JAHWFP010164966.1:0-12980 GCA_023313725.1 Lithobius niger | reverse complement strand
TGGTGGCCCCGTGCGGCTGACAAGGAGCCAGCCCGAAAATGTCTGCCATAAAAGGTAACATCTTGGGCTTCTACTATCCGATTGGCTAACTTATACATTTTTCGAATAGCGAGTGTGCATATAAAAGACAGACATTTTCGGGCTGGCTCCTTGTCAACCACACGAGGCCACCATCCACCCACAAGCTTTGTCCTTCTACAAAATGTGAGTACGTTTTTACTTATCCGAATTATTTCTATAACACTCTTCTCTTATTCACGCTATTTTTAAGAACTTTGTCACATTTAAAAAAGAAAAGTTTGGGTGTTTGTTTGTTTGGTTGATGCAAAAACTGGTGAGCAACGCCTGCAAGTAGGCTTCACTAATGACGTTCAGAAGACCAAGGTCGCTGCTCCCTCAAATAGGGAAAGCGATTGCCTACAAGGACCGCTCGTTATGTATCTGTTGGAGTTTTTTAGTATGAGTAGCTAACCTAAGTCGCTTATTTAAATTCATGAATATGGCACAACTTTTCCGTAACACTTATTGTATCCAGCTTTCGGTTTTAGTACATTTTACGGCATTTTCCGTCACCAGTTTACAAAGCAGTCTTTATAAATCTCTATTTTGAGTGTCACACCGTGGAAAAACAGAGAGAGAGAGAAATATGATTCATCCAACTCGCTGTTCGGTGTCATAGATTACAAAAAAATAAGGCGCCGCTTCTTAGCATATTGGGCTGTTCTCAAACCCACCGCTTTTTTTTAAATTTAATTTCCCTCTAATGCAGTGGTTTCAACATGACGGTTGATTATTGTGTTGTTGGCTTGCTTGGAGTGGATTTTTGGTTGCCGGTCCTCATCTTTTGGTTGTCGACAAATGTTTAATGTTTTAAACTAGAGCGCCTGCTATAGATATATTTTTAGAAGCTGAGTGTAAACCCTCGACTTTTAATAACTTGATTCGTCCCTTCTTCGGTACGAACGAGATAGACATAATTTTTTTTGCACCATTACTGAAGCTCCAATAGTATTGTAGGGCATTTTCTTGAATTTAAATCTACTATGTTAAATACAATGGTATGGAATCAGTTAGGTCATATTTCCATACACATGTCATACTAACCACCACTAGCACTGAAATCTGTTCCAATGCAATTCGAGTTTGATGGTGATATTTTGAAAACAGCACAATTTGTGCAACAAACTAAAATGAAAATTGTTCCATGCTCTCAAATAGGCTAGTTACAAGTAGCTAATCATTCAAATGTACACAACTTTCGCCTACGAAAACAAACACATAGCATTGCTGTGTTGTGTGTAAAAGAAAGTATCACGACTAAACTTCAATAAAAATTACGAACGAACTTAGTTTTAGTAAAAAATTGGTAGAGCTCAAAACTGTGACTATCGAACGACAAACTTAAAACTGAACAGTGAAAAAACTAAAATAAATAAAAGCAGCACTCAGTCGTTATATAACAAAGTTGTACCATCAAACATTGTTTTGTAATGTAGGAAAAGTGAAAAAGGTGAATGTTTTAAACTAGAGCTGCAGATATATTTTTTTGTACACTGAGTGTAAACCCTCGAATTTTAATGGCTTATTTCGTCCTTTCTTCGGTACGAACGAAATAGACATAAATTTTTGCACCATTACTGAAGCTCCAATAGTGTTGTACGCCATTTTCATGATTTTACATGAAGGACTTAGGCTATCTACTCATACTAAAAACTCCAAGCCTTGATCCTACAACCACACAAAATTTCTTTCAGTCAAGAACCAAGTCACCTTGCTTTTGTTCACAACCTTACTAAAACTCTCCAATAACATCATGAGTCTATGCCTTTGTACACATTACAAACCATCCTCCAAGGTTGCTTGGTTCTTGACTGAAAGAAATTTTGTTTGATTGTAGGATCAAGGGCTGAAAGAGAAAAATCTTTTGTTTTGTTCCAAAAACGACGGTAACAATGTTAAGTCTATGAAGCGAGTGACGTGTAAAAAGGATGTTGACTCAGAGTTTCCCCAACTTTTTTCTCGGACTACAATTCTTTTTGCTCTTTCTTTGTGTCATTTCTATGAATTTAAATGAAGGTTTTTGGCTATCTACTCATACTAAAACTCCAATAACATTGTAAGTGTTATGGAAAAACAACACTCTTCGCCCTGCTCCGATAACTGGTGTTATGCAACTCCTCCAAGCCCAAACAAACAAACACCCAAACTTTTCTTTTTTAAATGTGGCAAAGTTCTTACAAATAGCGTAAATAAGAGAAGAGTGTTATAGAAATAATTCGGATAAGTAAAAACGTACTCACATTTTGTAGAAGGACAAAGCTTGTGGGTGGATGGTGGCCTCGAGTGGTTGACAAGGAGCCAGTCCGAAATTGTTTGTCTTTTATATGTACACTAATCTAAACAAAATGTATGGAGCTATCGAGAGAAAAAGAAACTTCATACTGACTGCTCAGACCTTGTCTATTGCAGTCGCATTCGTTTTCAGTTCCTAGCTTTTTTTTTTTTAATTTAATTTCCCTCTAATACAATGGTATCATCATGCCGGTTGATTATTGTGTTGTTGGCTTGCTTGGGGTGGATTTTTGGCTGACGGCCCTCATCTTTTGGTTGTCGACAAATGTTTAATGTTTTAAACTCGTTGCTATAGATATATTTTTTAGTACCTGCTATATTTTTAGAAGCTGAGTGTAAACCCTCGAATTTTAATAACTTGTTTCGTCCCCCATCTTCTATGTGAACGAGATAGACATAATTTTTTGCACCATTACTAACGCTCCAGCTGTGTTGTAGGAGTTATGAAAGAGTTGGATGTAGTCAAATTTAACGTTATTTGTGTTAGAGTACGTAACAGAACGACATACTAATCTGAATTTGGGGTCATGAGTAAAGAGATCTGAGGAAAGAGTTTGGGAGCCAACATCCTTTTCCCCCATACGTTGAGAGGTGAGATCACCAACATAGGTTTCCCCTCTTCCCTTTAAAACCCCAATAACAACGTAACTGTTGCAAAGAAATAACTTTCCTTCGCTCATGGGGGAGGGGGGGGGGAAGCGTTACCCATGCACAAAGCTTACGAGCAAAAAATAATACACTCGCCCATTCCTGGACTTTTCTAGGTAAATTATGACTAGTGAAAAGAAAGCCGCTCGCAGCCTTAAGGCTAGAGAGAACCACTCCTTGGAATGTCTTTTGTTTTTCTTTTTAATATTTAACCTGCATGTAAGTGAGAGAAAGGAATATCTATTCAGTTCGTTTATTGCAGCACAGCGGCATGGATTACAGTCCTGCGTCGCCAAGCGAACTCGGTTCGGATGTGGAAGGAGAGTCGGATCATGCGTCCCAAATTGATAGCGTTGCCAGCCTTAGCCCATCGTCGAGATGAAGGAGCGAGTTAGATACAACTTCGCAAATTGGTGATATAGTCAGCCTTGGCCTATCGATTTCGGTGGAAGAGAGCAACGAGTCCGATGCTACCTCACGAGTTGGTGTTGTGCCCAGCCTTTGCCACAGGTCGATTACGTTCCGAGAGAATGGTGTGTCATTCTGGACCCCTCTAACTCCAGTAAAACCAGACTGTCGAAAATTGCATACAGAAAAATAACAACACTCTTCGCCTGCCTTAGGTTATCACCCTACAACTCGTATAGCTAAAACTCCAATAACGTTGTAAGTGTTACGGAAAAAACAACACAGCTCCAACTTTTGTGGTGGGTTTTTAAATATTTGTATAACTTATATTTAGTTCTGGAGCCTAACCTCCAGCTTTTGTACCCTTTTTAGTATTGTGTAATACGGGGAAAAAGTTGAGCCGTTTTCATGAACTTAAATGAAGGTCTTAGGCTATCTACACATACTAAAACTCCAATAACATCGTAAGTGTTGCGGAAAAAATAACAACACTCTTCGTCCGCCTTAGGTTATCACGCTACAGCTCGTACTAAAAACTCCAATAACGACGTGTTACCATATTTTTGCGAACACTTCCAACCGAGGTAAAACTCCATACGTCCTAGCCCTTTTTCAACTTCAGCAATAAATGTTATCGAAAAAAGTTGTGTCATTTTCACGAATTTAAACAAAGCATGAAGTTAACATACGAGTCGTAAGTTCATGCTTTTGGCCGCACTACAATCCTATACAAAACTAGCATCTCGTTACCTCCATACTTTTGTACACAGTATAAACTAACAATCTGTGTGGCTATCTCCTTTTGTCTTCCTCATAGACAATTTTGTTCGACAGTCAGTTGGGCGCAATAAATATCATTCACCTCCCTCACCGCCAATACTAACTCGCCATACAACTTCCCATACAAAAATCATCCCATTTCATTACATGTACTAGCCCCATACGTAACAGAACGTAATACTAATGAACATTTGGGTGACTACTACAACATTCTCGTTAAGGTTTTGCTCTTTCAGTCAAGATCGAACCAGCCTGATGTTTCTTTGCAAAAAAAAAAAATATGTAAGACGAACTCCAGCCCCAGAATGGAAGAAATTTATTTTTTTGGGGATGAAGGAATATCTAAAAAATATAGAAGACGAGCTCCAGCCCAGCATGGAAGAAATGTATTTTATGCACAAAAGTGTACTAACACGTACAATGTTATTTAGTATACCTTGTTGATTGTCCAAAAGCGTGGTAGTACTTACAAAACTATTGGAGCTTCAGTATAGTTTGTAGTGTTCACAAAAGCGTGCTTCTCAGCGCGTGGGGGAAAAGGAGTCTGTAATCTCTCTCAATCCTACGCTCTTTACGAAGGGCACCCTCCAGCCCTCGCGCTGCTACCCATAACCATAACCCTTCAACAAAGAGACTTTTCGTCATAATACCATCTCTCAAAAACAAACTGTCAAACCCTCCCATAGAGAATAGTAGGTGACGGCTGCAAAAATGGGGTAAGAAAACCACCTTATATCACGATCACCAAACATGCAAAAACCTTCCTACAAAACCTTCCCGTAGGCTTCTAAAGCCTTCATAATGCCATTCTCAAAATCAAACTCCCATAGAGGTAACCACCACACAAATCGATATAAAAAAGCCTTATATCACGATCATCAAACATGATGGTGCAAACAAACCAAGACAAACCTATCGTTCAAATGAACCACCAAAAGCTTTCTCTTTCAGGACATCAAAGTATTTCAACATTGAAAGTGTTACTAACTATCGAGCAAATAAACCGTCAAAAGCTTTCTCTGTCAGGATCAAGACAGAACTATCGTCAATATAAAAGGTTTTTCTCTTTCAGCCAAAGTACAGACGAAGATGAAGACAATGTATATTAAAAACGTTATAGTTATCAACAGATTGTCTTTCCTTGTAGACAATTTTGTTTGACAACAGTTGGACGCAACAAAATATCTTTAAAACTATAGTCAAGCGCTCGCTCCATGCCTCTCTTTCCCTCCTCCAGCACAGGCACACCTCGTACGCGAGGCTTCCCCTCAGCATTGAAATCTGTTACGGAGAAAATTTGAAATCTTCAAACCCGAATTGCATTGGAACTGTTACAGACTGAAATCTCAAATAGCATTGAATTAGTTAGCCCATGCTAGAGCGCGCACAACATCTCCATACTCAAATACTAATCTGCACACAACAACGTTATGCTAGGCTTCCCCTCAGCATTGAAATCTGTTACGGAGAAAATTTGAAATCTTCAAACACGAATTGCATTGGAACTGTTACAGACTGAAATCTCAAATAGCACTGAATTAGTTACGGAAGAGGTTTGTGTACCGAAGTTTAGTATTGTTTTCTGTTAGGAACCCTACACAACTCCATACTAAGGTGCTAAAACAGTACCCTACACTACTGACGCTACGGCGCCGCGCTACAATGGTTTACAACCTCGACAATATAACTGATGTGATGTTTGTTGTGATAATTGTTGCCTAACTTGGCGCGACACACTAGCGTGTGTCTAGACTGGAGAAAAGTGGGTAGTTTCCCGAAAACTAAACATATTAGGTAGCCAAATATATTAGGGGAAAGATAGTTATGCCAGCTAGAAATTGGGAGTATTCCCGATATTGGTCCAGCATTGGACCAATATCGGCGAACGACAAATAATTTACGTGCAGTGAACACAACATTGGTCCAATATCGGGTACGTGTTGGAAATAATACCCAATTATTCCAATTAAAAACTACTATTGGCCCAATATTGCCAGCCAACGTAAATAAAACGTAAAAAAAATACAACATTAGGCCAATATAGGGACCATATTGGATACATCAATTAAGTTTAACGATCCAAGTCTAGTATTGGTGCAATGTTAACAACCAATGTATCAAATACATATATTGAAATTTTACAATGTAGCCAATGTGAGGCCGACATTGTTCCAATGTTTGCAGACGTTATCTAGCCAAGCTAAAAAATAATAGAGAATGTTATTGGTGCATCTTAGGCAAATGTTGGCAATATTTCCAGTATTGAGCAATATCGGCAAACAAAACAATTTACGTACAATGAACACAACAGTGGTCCAATATCGAGTACATGTTGTAAATAATACCCAATTACACCAACTGAAAAGTACTATTGGCCCAGTATTGTTAGCCAACGTAAAAAAAACGCAACATTTGGCCAATATATGCACCACATTGGATACATCAATTAAATTTACCGATCCTAATATAATATTGGTGCAATGTTGCCAACCTATGTATCGAATATATAGAACTTTGCCAAAGTAGCCAGTATGAGAACGACATTATCTAGCCAAGCTAAAAAAAACATGAGTGTTATTGATGCAACTTGGGTAATTCCCAGTATTAGGCGATATCGGATGAATATCGGCAAACAATTTACGTACAATGAACACAACACAACAGTGGTCCATTATCAGGTACGTGTTGGAAATAATACCCAATTATTCCAATTAAAAAATACTATTGGCCCAATATTGGCAGCCAATGTAAATAAAACTTTAAAAAACACAACATTTGGTCAACATAGGTACCATATTGGTTATGTCAATCATTTTTTCCTATCCAAATCTAATATTGGTGCAATCTTAACAACCAATGCATCGAATATATGGGACTTTGCCAATGACGCCAATGTGTGCAGACGTTATATAGCCAAACTAAAAAAAATTTACATTTGCAAGTGTTATTTGTACACCCTGGGCAAATGTTGGAAATATTGCCAGTATTGAGCTATATAGGCTGCACCAATTCAGTTTACTGATACAACAAACTACGAACTCTATCCACACAGTACAATCTTCCAGGCCTATCTGAATATTTTTGCACAACAACCTTGGTTCTCTTATTTAATTGTAAGTAAAAAAGTTTTAGGCTACTACAATTGTAATGATGGTAGTCCCCTTAAGCCTCCGTACTAGTCTAGTAACCTCTTTCCCTGCTTAGCGCGCTGCACGCATTTTCCTCAGGTATTAGATTGAAGCAACTGAAGCCGACTAGGCTTCACGAGCTGTATCACTCCAGAGATTCACCAAAAATTGTAATGAACAATATAAGTCTGATGAATGTTGTGAAGAATAAACCCAGAGATGAGAGAGAACATGTGTCATGTGATTGAAACCCCATTTGACACCAAACCCTCAGTCAGGGAGCCATACCATCCGAGTGCCTCTTGGCACCCAACGTGGGGCTCGAACACGCACCCCCGAGATTAAGAGACTCTTACTCATCTGGGTGCCGAAACCAATCATCACCATCAGGTTGCAACCGAGACTGAAGATTAACAGCAAAGAACAGTTGCGAGAACATCAGAAGGCCAACCTTGAAGGGGAAGATCTCGCCGACTCATCTAAATCACGTTAACCATTTCTATCAAATTCACGACGGATTGGTCTACTATTTGGACAGAGCAGCAAAGACAGAGAAGGCAAGTTTGATCGGCTAAGACTATACATTTTGAGTCAGCTGAGACACACCTTTCTTGCCGAACAATATGACTTGCCATCAGAAGGACATCTAGGAGTTACCAAGATGTTGGAAAGTCTCAGGAACAGTAGCCTACTGGCCAGGAATTTTCAGGGACATGAAAATCCCTGTCACCACTGTCACACCTCGAAACCCTCTCAACAGCAGAAGAAAGGGTTGATGGTTCTAGTTATTCACAATGGCACATCCACGAATTTCGTTTGGAGGGGGCAAACAAATATGAAAATGGGTCCGAAAGCTAAAGCATTTTAAAGTTTTAGTGATTTTTCGTGTTTTTTTATGCTTAATTTCAGAAACTTTCTCAATGGCAGCAAATTCCTTACTTATTTGTTCAATGGGGGGAGGGGGGGAATGATGAGAGACAACACTGGGCTCGAGAATGAATTTGGGGTTGTTGAGGGCATTTTAATGTAAACCAACATCCCTCAGGTGAAAAAGAGGGGCCTTCTGATGTCAGTAGAAAAAAAAGCTACAAACTCTATCCACACAGTAAAAGCTTCTAGGTCTATCTGAATATTTTTGCACTACAACCTTGGTACTCTAGCTTAATTGTAAGGAAAAAAGTTTTAGGCAACTACAATACGCCTACGCAATACAAAATGCATAGTTCAATGTCACATGTATTTTGTGGTTTATTTTTAAAAAAGGTTACTTTCTGGATAAATGCAACTTTCAATATTTTGCCACTTTAAAAAAAAAATGCAGGTCCTACACATTTGTCCCAGTTGGCTCCTGGAATACTTAGCGTAAGTTTTGAAAAAGCTTCGAACTCTATCCACACAATGCAAGCTTCTAAGGCCTATCTGAATATTTTTGCACTACAAACTTGGTTCCCTTATTTAATTGCAAGGGAAAATGTTTTAGGCTACTAGAATTGTAATGATAGTTCCCGTAAACCTTCGTACTAGACTAGTAACGTCTTTCTCCACTAATAAGCGCACTGCGCGCATCTTCCTCAGATAATAGATTGGAGCAATGGCAGCCGACTGGCTTCACAAGCTGCATCGCTCGCAGCAGTCCCTTCAAGAGTTTGACCAAAAAAGTGCAATGGACACTGTAAGTTTCATAAATGTTGTGAAGAATAAACCCCGAGATGAGAGAGAACATGTGTCATGTGATTGAAACCCCATTTGACACCGAACCCACTGTCAGGGAGCCCCATGGCCCGAGTGCGTCTTGACATCGTGGTGCCCAACATAGGGCTCGAAACCGCGACCCCAAGATTAAGAGTCTTGTGCTCGTCTGGGTGCTGCAACCAGTCTTCACCATCAGGTTGCAACCGAGACTGAAGATTGACAGCAAAGAACAGTTGTGAGAACATCAGAAGGCCGATCTTCAAGGGGAAGATCTCACCGACGCAGCTCCATCATGCCAACCACTTCTATCAAATACACGACAGCGCAGCAAAGAACAGAGGAGGCAAGTTTGACCACCTAAGACTATATGTTCTGAGTCAGCTGACACACCTTTCTTGCCAAACAACACGATTTCCCATCAGGAGTACATCCGAGAGTTAGCAAGACGTTGGAAAGTCTCAGGACAGTAGCCTACTGGCCAGGAATTTTCAGGGACACGAAGACGTATGAGAGGTCTTATCACCATTGTCAAATCTCAAAACCCGCGCAGCAGCAGAAGAAAGGTTTGATGGTTCTAGTCATTCCTACAGCTCCAATGTCTCATGTAGGGATTGATTTTGTTGGACCTCTCTCAGCGACAACTCAAAGGGAACCGCGACATCCTTAGCATTGTGGACCCTTAGCACGACGGCCAGAACAGCAGTGCCTCATCTCCTGAAATAAGTAGGGAGAACATGAGACCACCGAAAACACTGGTCTCAAACAATGGGCCCGCCTTTATTTTTCGAAGATGATTGAAGCACACACCAGAGAAGACAAGCATGCAACTGCATTGGATCTGTGCCTATCACGCACAATTGTATGTGATGGAAGACATGAACAAAACTTTGAAGAACTCACTACATGCCTTTGTGAACATCAACCATGATACCTGGGGACCTCTACTTCCAAACATAGAAGTTGCCTTACGAACGACTCCGCACACAAGCACGGGAAACACTTCTTACTTTCTCGTCTTTGGTCATGATCCCTGGAGCAACGCAAAAGCAGTCTGCTTACCACAACAGCCACCGAACCAAACACTGGATGACTACATGGAGCATCATCAGCGACAACTGAAGGACGCCAGAGACATCGCGCGAGCACATCTAACAGAGGCAGCGAGAACAAGCAAGGTTACCTACAACAGGAGACGACGAAGGGATTCTCACTTTGTTCTCAACAAACTCGTGAAGATAAAGGCACATAATATAAAATTGTCAAGCGCAGCGAAAGACATAACGAAGAAGCTGTCACCACTATTTCTGGCACCGTACAAAATTGTTCTGCAGAAGGGACCAGTGAATTATAAAGTTCACAACATCACCGATCTGACTGACATCAGAACAGTAAACGTGGTAGACATGAAGCCATACTACGACCCAATCAATCTAGAGAACGAAGCTGACGGATGTGATGGTCAAGATAAAAATATTCTCAAGGATCTCTCGAGGACTCTCTCAACGATAGTCAGAGGAGAATGGACGCAACCAGCTCTAGACACTGTAGCAGTTGTTGGACTACACATCACATGAAGCTGGAGATGAAAGGCAATGCAACAGGAAATATACCAGTGGCAGAAGAAGCCGGAGTTGCCACACATTCCGTAATACCCACTGGTTCAGTCGTGAAGATGGCATGATGTAACCCAAGACTTCCTCAGGCACCGGGAGCAGTGAAGGGACCGTTCAGGCCGTTTGCAAGGAAATAGGTAGAACTTCATCCAGACTTCATGAGACCATACGAGCTAGTGAACAGGAAGACTCAATTCGTTTACGGGCACCAGTGGTGCCCCCCTCCCTCGAAACGAAAGAACAGTAGGAAGATTTACCCTTTTTTAATTGACAATTTCTTTATTTTTGCTGTAAGTCAAGCTGTGTGTTAGTAGCCGGTTAATCGTAAAATAAACTAAAAATAAATTCTTACAGTTCTTGGATAAAGTCCCCTTCCCTACTTGAAACCATTTCCTCGCTAGTTATCCAAGTAACGCATTCCAGGCGCCTGCCAAATCCTTCGTAATCTGCCTACTTTGCTCCTCCCGCAGCAACCCATTCTTTCGTCAACCAACTGTTTCCATCTCACTTTCTTAACTTTCATCCCTCCACCCCTAAAAACTCTTTTTGGATGGGTATAGCAAGTCGGTCATAATACCACTATACTGGTATTCTTCCTCATTCCCTGACTTTCTTTGGCAATGCTCGTAAGCAGATGAAGCAAACAAAATCAAAGGTTTTTGCGAGGAAGTGAATACGGCAGAAAATAATAGAAATGAAGATGAAGGCTGTGCAGAAACACACGAAAATCTTCCAGTTAAAAAGTCGAAAACAGCAACACGCAAGTTGGATTAAACAGAGCGAAAAGCCAGTCGGCTCAGAAGGATTAAAAAAATTACAGATGCAAACCTATTTACGTTGCTTTTTGGACTTAAATGTCAGACTGTCTGAACAGGGAATCAAGCCCACGATCTTTGAAACATTCAAAAATCGGTTCTGTGGTTCGATCTCCAGGCGAGGACAAAGAGTCCCAACAGCAACATTAATGATTTATGCCCAGTGCTCTGCAATAATAATTGCTCTGCCGACGAGAATACAGCAGTCACATCAAAATTGGGTTCAAAAGGCCCTGGTCGGTGTTAATACCTACATTTTAAGCTACACAAATTGAAAATCGGTTCATTGGTTCGATCTCTAGGTGGGAGCAAAAGGTTTAGCCCATTTGGCTTTCCATGTCAAGAATATTGTAGTTACGTTAAAATAACCTACGAAAGGCTCTAGGCCTTGTCCATACCTACGTTTTAAGCTATAGAACTTGAAAATCGGTTCTGTGGTTCTATCTCCAGGTAAGGGCAAAGAGTCCCAACAACAACAACAACAAGAACAACAACAACAAGAACAACAACAACAAGAAATGGCCATGCTGTGGACGCCGAACGGTTTGATTGTTGTCATTAAAATTTGTAATGTGGTGAAATAGTTACGACACGACCCCAAATACCGAATTTCGTTGGTCTATGTCAATTCTGGGTGAGACTATAGGAGTTCAAAGTTTGACGTTTAACATGGAAGTTCATGCTGAGGCTTACATAAGGACCGCTGCCGCGGTCCTTGATAGTGGATGCACACAGTAAATTCCCAGTTATACACTTCGTGAAGAAAACGACAGAAAACGTCATAGAAAATTTCGAAGACTATATGGCAGAATTCGACAAAAATGGACACCTTTGTTACCGATGGGCCACAGTGGAGTTCCGCCGAATTTCACGCATTTGTTAAATCTAGGGGAATCGACATTTAACAGGGGCACCCTATGACCTGAAACAAAATGGTTTCAGCGAAGTTTACATCCGAGAGTTTTAAGGAAAGCATGCAAAGCGGCGCGCAAAGAAGGTAAAAGCATTAAGCAAGCTTTAAATGAATTCCATATTGCTAGCAGAAATTGCCCGAACACTATTATAGGTGAAACACCTTCAAAATTAGTGTTTGGGCGTGAAGTGCGAACTTGCTTGGATTTCCAAAAACCAAATTTGCAGCAAAAATGTCGTATTAAGCAAGATAAAACAAATGCTAGTTCATCACACAATAAACGTGAAGAATTATCAAGGACCGCGGTAGCGGTAGCGGTCCTTATGTAAGCCTCAGCATGAACTTCCATGTTGAACGTCAAACGTTGAACTCCTATAGTCTCGCCCAGAATTGACATAGACCAACGAAATTCTGTATTTGGGGTCGTGTCGTAACTATTTTACCACATTACAAATTTTAATGACAACAATCAAACCGTTCGGCACCCACAGCATGGCCATTTCTTGTTGTTGTTGTTATTCTTCTTGTTGTTCTTGTTGTTGTTGTTGTTGTTGTTATTGGGACTCTTTGCCGTCACCTGGAGACCGAACCACTGAACCGATTTAGCTTAAAACGTAGGTCTGGACAAGGC
>JAHWFP010164963.1:0-11070 GCA_023313725.1 Lithobius niger | reverse complement strand
CCCCCCCCCCCCCCCCCCCCCCCGTTTGCCTTGGAACCAGGGCATTGTTAGCGGCATGTGCAGGGGATTATGGTTCAAAACTTGGGTCTGTTGCACACCTGTCATGTTCTAAGCCTCTGCCACCGCATGATCCGAAGAAGACACACGTTTCTTACGACCTGCAAATACGGATGCATACACATATGGTTTTCAAATCGGTCGGAAAATGCGCCCCGTATAAGAAGGGTTTCGGACCTACAAGGAAGCCGAATACGTAACTGAACTGTGTAGTATCGAGTTGGATTCGGTTATCAAGACACCCCTCGTTCATGTAAACTTCTACTCAGCAATTGAAGAGGACGAGGTCATGTTGAGAGCAAGCTCTCAAGTAGGGCTTATTACTCGGCATCAGCTCCAGCTTTGAAGGTGATGGCATTGGTCAACCCGGAGCTCATGGAAAATAAAACAATTAGGGAATGTATGCATCTTCTTAAGCGAGCGTATTCATGCCACAAAGATAGTTAAGTTGGCAATGCCGTCTACTCATGAACAATGTTGTCCTCGAATCTACAACTGGGTTCCCGGGGATGTAGTGGGCAAGTTGAGACTTTTGCCAGTTCAGGGTTCTGGAGACTTGCTTAATGGACAGTTACTTGTATTGGCCCCAGAACTCAAAGAAAATGTTCGACCTGCCCAAACATTGGTCAGCACGAACCATGGTAGCTATCGAAGCAAGCCTATGTATGCAAAGATCCAACACCCAGCATCCGGACATTGGAATGATCCATATGGGGGAAAGAGTAGCAGCAAAAAGCCAGCGGACAAGTCAAAGGATCGTTCGCCCATTCGTGACCATCCCCCCTCCTTGTCACGCGGGAAAGGACCAGAGAGTTACCAGCGTGGCCGAGGATCGTGCCGGGGAAGAGGTAAAAGACCTCCACGTCAGTGACTGGCCATGGTCAGGGCGTCCCCCCCCCCATTCACCGTCAGGTGGGGGGGGAGGATTGCCAGACATCTTGGACATTGGAAGATGATTGCGTCGGACCCCTTCGTCATCCGTGCTCTAGAGGAGGGATACACACCGCTATTCGTCACCAGGCTTGTAACTAGAGACTGGCCGGTAGGACGTTCCGAAATCCCAGAATCTTATCAAGGGAGTCAATTTGCTGGTTGTGAAGGGGGCAGTACAGGTTTTTGGAGTCCAGCAAGGGCGATTCCGAACGGAAGGAGGATCCCGAGTTCTTTCAATCTTCGGAAACTCAATCAACACCTCGCAAAGGAACATTTCCAGATGGAATCGATCGAATCAATTCGAGACTCACTCCAGCACGAAGAGTATACCATTTCTATCGACCTCGAGGATGCGTATCTGCACGTTCCCCTCAATCCCCTCGACATCTGTTCCGCCTTGTGGCGGGGGGAAAATCGTCCCAATGGAAATCTCTTCCCTTCGGCTTAGCGACGGCTCCATACGTGTTTACCCGGATGCGGAAACCTGTGCTTGCATACCGCACCTACATCACATCAAAGCTCACGCCTATTTGGAAGGTTGGCTGGTTCGAAACAAGGACGGTTTTCTTTTGACCCAGCAGTGGGAAATGTGCAGCTCCTGGTTTTCACATTTGGGTCTTGGTATAAACCTCAAGAAGTCCAGACCAGTTCCAAGCACTTGTTTTGTGTCCCTGGGTGCAATGTTCAACACTGTAAAAATGGTGGTAAAACCAACACTGGAGAGGTTCGTCAAGACGAGAACGTCGGTGAAGACATTCGTCAGAAGGACCAAGGTAACGGCGAGGGAGTTGGCATCGCTCATTGGACTCTTGGACTCCAATGCCAGACTTGTACCCTTAGGCCGCTGGCGGCCACTGGTTCAGAAGACAGCGGGGCAGCCGCGGAACAGTTGGGTGGACATCATTCCGCTACGAGACCTCCCGGGGCAGAGCTGGTTGTGGTGGACGGCGAAGGGAAACCTTCAAGTTGGAGTGCCCATTCACGAGCCCGTTCCGGAGTTGCTCCTATTTTAGACGCCGCCCTGTCAGGTTGGGGTGCTCACCTTGCCGGGGAAACTGTATCAGGCATTTGGAGCGAAGAAGAGAAGGTCCTGCACGTCAACGTCCTGGAGCTCAGAGCAGTTTGGAGAGCCCTCCTTGCCTGGAAGCTAAGGCTGAGGGGTCAGGCAATGGGCATCATGCCACGGCTGTTGCGTATGTGAAGAAAGGTGCAGGCGCACATTCGAAATATCTTATGGAAGAAGCCTCCTGCCTGTTTGAGATCTGCATGCGGTACGAAATCTCGCCGGTTCCTCGCCACATAGCAGGAAGTCTCAACGTGGGGGCGGAAGAATTGTCCCGGGGTTCACAGGTGCTGTCTACGGAATGGATGTTGGACCCTCAGGGTTGGAAGCCCTGTTTCGTCAGGGGGAACCCCGTAGGTGGATCTGTTTGCACTACAACAATCAGCTCTCATGTTTTGTGTCCCCGTTCCCGGATGGAGGGCCTGGGCAACGGACACACTGTCAATCAGCTGGGAAGGTCTAAATGCGTACCTTCTGTGGAAAATGATCAACAAGTTGAGAGTGGCCAAAGGGAAATTCATCCTAGTAGTCACCTGTTGGCCAGCGCCTCCATGGTTCCCAGAGTTGATGGAGCTGGGAAAGACGGATCCATTCCTTTGCCAATCACCAGCATCGGGGGAGGACCCAGCACCAAAACCCTTCATGCTGAATCTTCAAGGGTGGAAACTCTAAGGAAGAATTTGGTGAGGGAGGGATTTAAGACGGAAGGGGCATCCAGGATTACGAAGTGTTTGAGGGAGTCCTCGCAACGTAACTACAATGCCGAATGGAAACAGTGGTTCGAGTGGTGTGTAAAGTCGGACTGCGACCCATGCAACCAGGACCTACGAATGCTGACAGCTTTCTTTGAAGAGCTTTTTGTCAAAGGTTGTCCCCAAGGGCTATCGTTCGTGTTGACATGCGTTGGGGATCCAAAGACTGTTTTCCAATGTGGTGGTTTCCAAACAGATGACAGCCTTTGAAAGTGGGAGACCAAGACAAACGAAATTGTTCCCCACATGGAATCTGCCGTTGGGGCTGCAAAGCCCCATATGAGCCAGCTAGAAATGCGTCCATTCTATTTCTATCCCAGAAGACTGTATTTCTAGTCGCTTTAGCCTCGGCAGCACGCCAAAGTGAGTTGGCAGCCGTCACCAGGGATGAGGGTCATATTAGTTTGCCAAAGACTGGTCGGACTGGTCTGACTGGTCGGAGGTATTTTTGACGGTTTCGGCCCATGTCGGAGCAAAAAATTGCAAACCGGGAACGACATCAAAGCCTGTTCGAATTAAGGCTCTAAAAGAGTGTGGACAAACACGAAAAGAGCTATGCGGTGCGGTTCTACCTATCCAAAACAGAAAATAAGAAGGAGAACTGCAATTTCATAACAAGCCAACTCCACTGTTTTTTGATGTGGACTCAAACAGTGGTGAAATTATAGATAAGGGCGTGCCTAGGATCTGGGCCGTGATTAAAAGAGCATACTTGAACGGACAGGATCACGGGGATCTCCCCGCTATAGTTAGAGCACACGAGCTTCGCGCATTAGCCACATCATGGGCGTTGGGATGAGGTGATCACAGTGTGCTCATGGAATAGCAGTACCACCTTCATCAAACTCTACCGGATGGGGTCACCCTTAGTGTAGACTGGGGACGCCCAGACGGAGGCACACACTGGTGAATGAACTATAGTGCTGACTCAGACTGAGGGAGTCACCTCGAGTGTAGACTAGGGACACCCAGTCAACTAAGCACGCCAGTGAAGTAACTGGAAGAGGAGACGAGACCAACTGTGTAGAAGTGGTAAGTTGACTTATTCCATGTTAAAACAGTAGTAGGCAAGCTCTCCCGGGTTCAGTGAGGTTTTTCCCCACCGCCTGAATGACAAATTCAGCATAATTACTGAAGTAAGTATTTGCAGGTAGTAAGAAACGATAATTTTAAAATGTAAAATTAGTTTTTACTAACCTAAATACTTACTTCAGTAAGAACCCGCCCGCCTCCCCGCATTCACTGAAAGGAGAGTTCAAAATGTGATAAGGGGAACAAACAAGATGGCGGCCTCCTAGTTAGGAGTAGCAGCGCCCCTGGCGGGAGAGGAGAGAAAGTTTGGATACAAGCTAAAAAAAAAGGGAGTTTTTTAGTTGATAAATGAGCAGTGATAGCGTAAAATGATGATTTTAAGCATAATTACTGAAGTAAGTATTTAGGTTAGTAAAAACTAATTTTACATTTTAAAATTATCGTTTTCTGCTACCGCCAGAGAAACGGGCTCGTATGTTGGTTGCAGCGCTGCAACAGAACCCGGTCACAATCATTAAGTAGCTTCAGAGATTATTGGGTTTAGCTGAATGCTTGTGCTATGGAGGACGACAGGCTGAACACACATTGGTGGCAACACGACCTGGTGACCTGGTGTCATGAGGAAGTGACCGAGGGGAACCTTTCGCAAGATTTAAACTGGTGGGCATGAACTCTGGGTCACCTGGTGATAGCTAGAACCTGGGTCTCAGTGGAGGCCACAATAGTGGTGACAACGGACGCTTCGGACATAGGCTGGGGGTAGCCACAGGAGATTTGCATGCTCTGGGAAGGTGGCAACCCGTTGAAGCTACCTTGCATATAAATGCGAGGGAATTGTTTGTAATACAAAAAGCACTAAACTTGTTTGGAGACCAGCTCAGGGAACGAGCCGTACGAACCTTTTCGAATAGTGTGGTAGCTATGTCTTACAGTAACTCCCGTCCGGACGCTAAGTGCCATGGTCCGTGGCCTAGAGCAGCATCGAAATCAACTGGGTTGTGTGGTGCAGGCGGAATTTGTGCCCGGGAAGTTGAACGTGACAGCGAATGGACCATCTCGAATTATTTGGGACAGGTTTGACTTCCAGTTGTGTACCACGGCTTTCCGGAAAATTTGTAGGTGGTTTGGGACGCCAGAAGTGGACTTGTACGCATCAGAGGCAACGGCCCAATTGCAGATATTTGGGTCGTGGGGACGATGCCTAGGGGCGGAGTTTGTGGATGCGTTGAGGCGTCGGACGAACGTCTAATTGGAAAATCGTCTAATGGGATAATTGTCTAAAATCTGCCTAAATAAAAAATCTGGAAAAGCATCTAAACGGAATATCGTATAATGGATAAACGTCTAACTGGATTAACGTCTAAATGCGTTTCTGATGATATATGTATTGCCGCATCGAGCGAGGCAGGGATATTAGACGATTTTCCATTATACGAATTACCAGTTAGACGCTTTTCCATTATACAAATTTCCTGTTAGATGATATTCCGTTATACTGTTTTCCGTTCTTCCACTTATGTTTTTCCAGTTAGACGATTATCCCTCGCCCCGATGCGTTCAGTGTGAACTGGGGCCCGTTCTTTTTGTACCTTTTTCCTCCCGTGTTCTTTGATAGGACGGTGCGTAGACAAGCTGATGGTAAATCAGGTGCGGTGGGCAGTACTGGTGACACCGGACAGGCGGAGTGCAGCTTGGTTTGCCCGGCCATCGGCCCTGGCCAAGGAAGGAACGTATGCCTTGAGGAGCACAGGGGCCCTCCTGTGGGACCTGTATGCTGACGCCGAAGTGGCGGATCAGTGGGGTCCCTGGGTGATCTGGGGGCAATTACAAGGTGATTATTGCGCGAGGCCAAAAGGCCGCCGCAACCATCTTCGGTGCGATTCCGAGGAGTAAGTGCTCTGCTTCTTAATATCTCCCAATCTTGTAACGCAATGAGGAGGATTCTGTGAATGAGAAATGAAGTTTCTTACCAGAGAACTTGTTCTTGGCAGGAGAATCAAAACTCTGTGTAGAATCCGACGAAACTGTGTTACAAACAAGGGCCCACCTGCCTCCTTGCACGGAATCGAACGTTTGCATCAAGAAAAGAGTGGGAGGACGCGAACAGGTGAGGGGGAAGTGGTGGTAGGGACTGAAGTGACGTAGTATTTGCATAAATGACTGCATTAATGAGCAGGTGGGGTAAACGCGCCATAGTAAAGGAAGGGATCCAATCTTGTTACAGTTTCATAGGATTCTACTCGAGAGAACTTAGATTCTCCTGCAAGAACAAGTTCTCTGGGTGAATCTTCATTTTTCTGTGATGGGTGGACAGAACTATGATTAGTAAATGAGTTATGCCCAACTCATTTAACGCCCAACCCTGATTTTTACTATATTAACTGCGTAAGCCATGGAAGTTTAACATGCGTTTGACGGTATGAAGTTTGCAGCTTAAATCATTTTTTTAATGATTGCATTTTTTTTTTAGGGCAAGGTCTCGAATTCTGGAGCAAAATGATGCCAAAGACAGAGAAAGATACGTGGTGAAGTTCATCAAAATCATGAAGCACCTTCGGAAGCTGAATAACTTCAACTCGTACCTGGCCATCTTGTCTGCCCTTGATTCTGCTCCGATCCGAAGACTCGAATGGCAGAAGCACATCACCGAGGTAATTAAAATTCAAGTGTATGTTGCTATGCATGTCCCGTGGGTTCCTTACTAATCCGTTACGACACAGAAAATAAATACCTTCTTCTCCTAATGTAATAACCCTTTTCTTTGTTTTACTTTAAAGAAAGCTGCCATAAAATTTAGTGGATCAAGTTACAGCGTGCTACCCAGTGGTGGATTTATGGGGTGGTGTTAGGGGCAGCTGCCTTCTCCAACAGACTCCCCCTCAATCTTTCTCCTTTTTCTGTTTATTAAACCCTTGAAAGTTAAAGGCCATACAAAAAAAATTATTTGGTTTACGGGCGAGGTTGCATATTGAATGATCCTAATGTATCCAATAATTTTATTTTATTTATTTTATTTTATTTAACTGCCAACAATTCTTTGACATGTACCTAGCTCAAAGCTGAAAGAGTATGCAGTTAGCCTTTAAAGTATAATATTCTGCTAATATGTTATTTATGTCATCTAGTATTACAAATATTTTAGTTTTTGCCAAATAACTTCTTAGTGTTTGAGGTAGAGGTTTGAAATTTGCACCATTGAAAAGCTCTTTTTGAGCCGGTTAAAATGGTATACTGGAATGTCAAATTCTCATTCATAGAATCACTCCTCGCTGTGTTAGCTGGTGGGAAGTCCCTCTTACCTGTCTGACCAATCGGCACCCTTTATTTCACTATTTGCATATAATTTTTCCTCAATATATGCAATTTTTGATGTCATTCCCGCTGCCCGCGTTACGTCCGGTTCCCCTCCATCCCACTTCCTCCTCCATGCCTACTTCCCATTGTCTCTCTAGCCGTCGTTACGGCAACTCGAGTCGGTTTCGCATGGAGCGAAAACTTTGGATTATTGCGCAGTTTGCGAGTGTGGTTTAAATAGTGTGGTTTAGTCATGCTAAAGAACGACAAGCCAAAATCAAGGGCAGTGTGAGTCTGGCTGATGCCAGGAATGGCACTGTTCTTGGAGTAGTTGGAGCGAGAAAGCAGACGGATGCAAATCAAGATGGCGGGTTAGGCCTAAAGATAAGTCGGGAAACGTGCCTGCTACGCCAGCCATTCCTTGGGGCAGCTTGGCCGAATCCATATCTGGTTTGCCAGCGATTATCAGTAAGGAAATGCAGGGGGCGTTTCGGTATATGATGGTGAGTAGCAATTTTCGTAATTCGAGAATTGAAAATGATCCGGACAGAAGTGGTCCGAGGCGTAATGAATACTGTCAAAGGGACGAGGCGAATTGGTGTGATATTCCGAGCCGTGCGTACCGTCAAGAGGACGAGGCGTATATGTACCCGAGTAATTCTGCCCAGGAGAGGGGAGGGGCGATGCGTATTTGAAAGGTGAATTGGACGTTTGGCAAAATTATTTTAATAATACTTTGATTATTTTAATAATTGTAATAACGGCGGCAGGTGCCGCAAACGGGTACTCCGGCTCGAGGCGAGGAGGGGAACGATGCCAATTATGATGGCGATAAGGCTGTGCAGATACCAATAGTGGTATCGGGACCGGCTACAGGTACCACTGGTACCGGTATCGGACCGGCACGGGTTAACAAGTACCGGAAAAAGTACCGGAATCGGCTGGTTTTTCCCAGAATCTGCATTTTCTTTTATTAATAACGTGGCATATTGTTCCCAATGCTACTAAAAATTAGCCTGCAATAAGTCAGTAAATGATTAGGCCCATAAGTATAAAATGTTTACATGATCTCGTTGAGCAATAAAGTGTTTAGCGAACAATGCTTTTGTAAAAGTGTTAAGTTTGTTACACCATTAAATTATTAACGTATCAACACGTTCTGTATTGTTTATCAAGTTATCGTTTGACATCGGCAGTATCTGCACATGACCAAAAGTACCGGTACTGGCATCGGAATCGGGAAAACTAGCACCGGTATTGAACCGGTATCGGGGAAAGTGGCACCGGCACAGCCTTAGATGGCGAGTAGCGTGAGCCATTAGAGAGGGCGGATAGTTGGAACAGTGGTGGTTTCTTGGAGAGTGGTGCTGGATTCCGGGACGATCCACGGCGTGCATTGGAAGGGGCAATACCAGCTGCGTGTCCGGGTGTCAGCGTGGGTGATAGTACATCCTTGCCCGAGGCAGTGGCACAAAAACGTCTGGTGTGGACGATGGAGCCGGGTGACAGGCAGTGGTAGTCCCAACATAAAGATGTTTGGCTGACACCAACGGAGCGTAAATCCATTTCGGACAGGTGTGTGGTGGACAGCTTGGTGCAAAAAGAGTCTGGGCCGCCCCGCATGCCATTAGTGTCGAGGAACGCTGCTCGGACGCTGAATTGTATGCAATGGAACCGATCGATGTAACGTCCACGTGGACATCACAGCTATCACAGGTTATTGTGGACGCCACAACCCTGCAATTCCAGGCGTTGTTGTCAGGGAACGAGATACGACTGAACCGTTACAGTCTGCATTTGCGGAGTAGCTCCGGTCGGAGTTGACATTGAGTCAGCCTACCTCATCAGAACTATTTGGGGCACCACTGAACTAGTTGCTGCGTAAGGCAACGCCTAGTAGTCAGAGGAGAGTGGTTTTTCCAGCTCGGAGAGGTGCCCGAGGGGAACGGGCAAGGCGGCCAGGAGGTTGGTACTAGTGCGAAGAGGGGAGTGTCCCCTGCCAGTGCCCGGGCAACGGTGGGGAGGTTTTCTGTTAAAGTTACACCAGCTAGTACGTTGCGAGGAGTGGAGTTTGGCGTTTCCCAGGGAAATCGTCGAGTGTTGGAATGGAGAGGCTCGATAGCAGGGGTGCTGAGGAAAGACGTTTCGACTGAGTTGTCAACACTAGCGCGTGAGATTGTGGAAGCTGACATGGCGCAGTCTTCACGACGACTCTATGTGGATAAGTGGTACCGTTGTGTGCAGTGGTGTGAGGAGCGAGGTCTGCCCACCAGAGGGGCCCAGGTGAGTGTTGTGTGAATTTCTTAGCACAGCTGTATTCCATGGGTTTAGCGCATACTACTTTGGTGGGCTATGTTGCGGCGTTAGGCCGTTACAGCCAGGGGTGGGGCGATAGGTGCGTGTCAGCTCATCCGTTAATCAGACAATTTTTTAAAAGGGGTGTTCCATCTGCGGCCTCAGGTGCCAAGGCACATCTGCATCTGGGATTTTACGGTGGTGGCCAGGCTACTGCGGACCTGGCAACCGCCCAGAAATTTGACTTTAAAGACCCTGACGTTCAAAGTCTGTATGCTGCTGGCAATTACGGTGTGACATTACACCGACCGATGCGGTGTTCGTCGTGCGTCACCATAAAACAGCCAGGGTAGCGGCCCCCTTGGTTTTCCTCCGGCTTCATCGCAACGAGATGCATTGGACGCATTGAGATCTCTGCGATCGTACATCAGGAGGACGGAATCTGTGCGAGATGTGGAGGCAAGAAATACTGGGCACAGGAATGGCTGTTTCTATCTTACGTACGACCGCACAAACCAGTGTCCTCCCAGATGATGGCGAGGTGGCTCTGTGCTACATTACAGTAGGCAGGCACTGACGTATCACAGTTCTGGTCCCACTTTGTACGCTCAGCAGTGGCCTCGGTAGCATCGGGTTGCAGAGCATCGCCGTCCCAGATAATGACAATGGCCAATTTGGCATCGATGTCCGTATTTCACTCGCAATACCAGCGAGAACTGGCACCAGGGCTGGCGGGACAGCTGTTACAACGGATGAGGAGAAAAGGCCTGCTATAATAATCCGGGTAAGTGGCTGGGTCTGCGCCACGACTGTTAATCTGTCCCACCAGCTAACACAACAAGGAGTGATTCTATGAATGAGAATTGGTGATTCAACCAGAGAACTTGTTCTCGCAGGAGAATCGAAGTTTTCAGAGTAGAATCCGACGAAGCTGTGTTAGCTTAACCGCATTCCTGCCTCCACTGGTGCAGGTATAGGTGCCAGCCGGCTGAAGGCAATGGGGAGTAAGCATGGAGGAGGAAGTGGGATGGATGGGAACCGGACGGGACGCGGGCAGCGGAATGACGTCAAAAATTGCATAAATTAAGGAAAAATTGTATTCAAATAGTGAAATAAAGGGTGCCGATCGGTCAAACAGATAAGAGGGACTTCCCACCAGCTAACACAGCTTTGTCGGATTATACTCTGAGAACTTCCATTCTGCTGCGAGAACAAGTTCTCGGGTACAATCAACAAATTTGGTGAAAATATGATTTTTGGCGGATGTACCAAAGATTGAGATAAAAATTTTGACCCGCGATAATTTAAGGCACCCGTATGCGCCTGTAAACCAAACAATTAACATTTAACTGTCGAAAATTTGCAAATTGGTAGGATTTGTTCCTTTTTGAATTTGAGCGCGATTTCGTGCCCTGGTAATAATACAGTAATACTGGTTTAGCCACGATAGTGCCTGGGAAGACAGAACGGCGGGTACCACTTATACTGGTCCTGGGTTGTACTGGTACATGTTTGTATGCATTAAATTTATGTTGAAAATACAGTGTATATGCAAGTTTATAAAAAATTTGCGACAGCAGAACCTTAGAATTTCTGAACATAATTAATTCACTATTACAGTGTATTTTATTTAACCGCTGCAGC
>JAHWFP010164927.1:0-19033 GCA_023313725.1 Lithobius niger | reverse complement strand
ACTCGAAGCATTTGTTATTTTCTAACTTCAGTGCGTTACTTTATACGCAAAGTCGTATAATCGTTGAACGATCTACATTTCACTAAAATTGATTTCACTTATTAGTTGCACAACACTTGGCTACATTTTCTGTACTTTGATCCTGAAGAGTACAAGAATGTTGCAAAAGAGACCACACTTTACGTTGAGCGTTTCTGACTTTCGGGTGTTGCGGAGAAATGCCGTGCTGTGCAAACACGGGTTTCCATTCGTGGTCGGCGTGAAACGTGACGCTGAGGTTCATCAGTCAGGCGTTATCACTTTCACCAACAGTGACTGGACGTTGCTTCCGCGTATCTGTTCAGAAGCGGTTGCGATCTCGCATTTAAACTACGGCACTTCCTCCTTCAAGTCACGAGAGAAGGAGCTGAGAAAACACACTCAACAGGTTGTTCAGTCGGCTAGAAATCCTGAAGTGACGAGCCGAAGGGTTGACCACTAGATGGGCGACCATCTCACTACAAAACGTAAACATCGCGTAGCACCAGAATCTGCTACGACGCTCGAACATACAACAAGAGCTGTACGGAGTTGGATTAACTTTCCAGCAGGTTGATGAACTCGATCGACAAATTCTAGCATGCAGCAACAGCACGCGCCTGTGCCCGATTGCTCGCGAGGTTCCGTGACGGTACTGGACGGGAGGGGAGAGCCGACCATCCCCGCCAATTGAAAACGAGCGAATTTTTCCCAGGGTCTGACGGCTAATACGGTAACCATGCAAGGCTGGTTGATTCGTTGGCTAAGAAGTAGTCGGCGGACAAGTAGAGGGAGGGGTGACTCACCAAGTGCGTCGTGCACGTGTTGACTCACGGCACGTCTTGTCTTTCAGTGTTGTTGATGAAGTGTCGCGCTGGTTGTCTGACAGCAAGCGAGTCAAGCATGCACGTATATACCCAACCCGATTTCGATCTTGTATAACTCTGTTTGCATGGGGCGAAATGACGCCGCCCTGCCAGTGCAGATACCATAATCGATTGAAATGGGGCAATTATTAGAATCGTTCCATTGCTACCCTGAATAGCGTTAGGCCGGGGTCGGCTTCAGTTTTGTAGTTCGATGAAAGGCCAGGGACAAAATGAGAAAACCGATGTTTAAAAACGAAAAACTGGCACGGAACGCTGTATCGGTTTTCCTAATAGTGTGTATACTTTTCATACTTTTCTGATATCCCTGAAAGTCACGATTTTTTTTTTTTTACAGTTATGACTTTTTCAAACGAGCCATGATGTATTTCAACTAAGTCATAAACTTTTGAACAACAACTGGATGAAGAAAAACTGAAGAACTTCATCCCCTAGTGAGGAAGAACTGTTTTTGTATTTGAATTAATTTTAGTCCTGCTGCGCATGTAGTCCATTGCAAAGGAAGATTTTTGTTCGCGCCTCAACTGGTCCGATGTTCATATCCGCCACTTTTTCAACGAAAATGTTGCGGCGCACACCTCCACCACTCGCTGCAACAGCGATCTCTAATCTAAAAGTAGTAACCGTACCGATTGCCGGTTAAAAATGTGTTAGCTTTTAAGTCTAGTTTTCGATTTTAGGCGTAATTGTCAGCTGTTAGGCATAATTTTTAAGACCCGTTTAAACTTCGCAAGTAGGCTTATTTATTCATGCAACATGGTGTCCAGATTTTTTTTTTAAGTGAAGCTAATGTGGGTCGTTAACGAAAACCTTTTATTTTTTAGAGTTGCGTGTCTTCCGGTAGTGGTTAAATGGGACGATCAAACAACATATAAATAACAGTACGAGCTATGACCAAAACACATTAGTACAAGTGTTGGCTTTATTGCATAAAATAATATCCTGAGCAGTTGTGTGAATTGGTTAATTGCATGTAATAATTACAGTAGGGAATAGCAAAAGTAACGAAATTGATAAGGGTTCAGCTAGCACAGGTGTGTAGCACATGTAACAGACTGGTGTTCGACCTTGAACCACATGTCGAGGTTTGAACAAATGTTTCAACAAATGTGCTGTCTTCCGTACCAACATACTGTCTACGTCAGCTATTGAGCAGTACCTCCCTTCCCGGGAATCAGTGAGCAAGAAAGAAGTCCTTTTGTGGACACTTAGTGGACTAAGTATTGAGATCAAGCAGGGTTACCCCTCACCCTACCACCCTTAAATAAAGTTTCTACTTCCGGTTCCTTTAGGTCGAGTGCCAGTGTGCTACATACATGTGCACAATCATGTTCTAGCCGAACATTATCAATTTCATTAGTTTGCTATTCCCTACTGTAATTATTGCATGCAATCAACCAATTCACACTATACTGCTCATGACCTAGACACACGCTAGTGTGTCGCCGCCAAGTAGACGTCTTATTGTTGTTGGAGCTTCATTGTTAGAGCGTAATTGTTAGAGTGTAATTGTTGTCAGATGGCGGCTCACTAGCAGACTGTGTCTTTTAACTGAAACCAACTTATACGTGATTTCAGCATACTGGTGTAAATTTCCCATGCGGTAGAAATCTTTGCAAATCGTTTGAATCAGGTGTCAAAAAAGGGTTTAACGAGCGTTAACCACTCCTGGTTATCTGCCCGAAGCCCTAAGGCCCTATGTCTGCAACAGCAAGATTCCCAGGCGGTCACCAGGTGCCTTGAATCAGGTGTGTTGGGTCCAGTAACAAAGAAAAACTCAACACGAAAATGTGGGTACGTGCCCTTCATGGAGAGAAAGTGTCCTCAATAACGTTGATTTGTGTTACTGGTGACTAGTAACTATAGTAACTAGTGACTAGTAACTAGTAACTAGTAACTAGTGGCTAGTAACTAGTAACTAGTCCGCAGGCTCCCATGTTAATTCTAATAGGGTAGAACGACACGTGTACAGCTGGAAAGTTGCCAGATCTAAATTTCGGCAGACAGGTAAAGCGTCATATGGGAAAGTGCCTTTTTCTAAAATGGGGGTTGCAGCTAGAAGCACGTGGTCCTGAAGTGGCTCGTAAGTGCAAAATTATTGTTGTAACCATTATTTGTATTGTCATCCAACAGTCGATTATAACATGCTTAAGTGTATCGTTCAGTACCTAATTGTCAGAATTCATTGTTGTTGCAAATAGGTGGTGGTGGTGGTGGTGGTGGTGGTGTGCTTCGGTGGTAACAAGGTTCCATGGTTTTTTTTTTTTTACTGTGGAGCCTATGGTTGTTGGTTGTTTGTTGCTTATCTTTAGGTTAGGTTTGGGGCGCATGGCATTTGGCCGGGGCCTCAATAAAATTGCAGTATTGGTTCACAAAGAGACGGAGTATCTTTTATTGCAAAGGTTTGGTCGTTTTTTTTCCCACCAAATCCAAATCGTTTTTTTTTTTATGGTAGCCTACGCGAATTCAAAATGAATTATCTGCCCCACGACCCGAATAAATTTCTCATTACTGGTTCAATAAGACACAGGGTATCTTTTATTCCATAGGAATTGATTAGGTCCTTGCAATTACCATACTGTTACGCTCGTTATTAATTTATTTGGAATGACAATAGCAAATGTGAAAATTATGAATGAGAACATTCATACAATAAAATACCTCCAGACAAAAAAGGTAGGGGTGACAATTACACCGTGGGATTTTTTTGTACTTTCACAGGCCTATGAAAGTCGTGATATCCATCCAAAACCAAAACTGGTAAGAGAAGCCGCCAAGTTTACAAAAAGGGTCGGCCTTTCAAAGTAGTGATATCATTCAACCAGAAAAGGCCGCCAAGGTTAATCCTATTAGCCATGTTAACTGCTAGTAGCAATCTTCTAGTTTTCATCTAACCTTCGAACTATTAGTAGGTGCGATTAACTTGGCTAATAGGATTAACCTTGGCGGCCTTTCCCTGGTTGAATGATATCACTACTTTGAAAGGCCGACCCTTTTTGTAAACTTGGCGGCTTCTCTTACCAGTTTTGGTTTTGGGTGGATATTATTTTACGCAACAAAGCCAACATTTGTACTAATTTGTTTTGGTTATAGCTTGTCTGTTGCGGACCGAGTTACATGCTATTTTCTGCATTCACCATGAATTGACTGCCCGCACATATCTCAAATTGGGACCAATGCCCTATTCCTAAAGGAACCGGAAGTAGAAAATTTACTTAACGGGGGCAGAGTGGGGGGCACTCCTGGATGATCTCAAAACGTGGCCCCCTCCGTGGTAACCAATGATCGATGGTTATTTGGTGGCTAAACCAAATCATTCGGCTGCCTGATCCACTTGGTCGGTACTTTTGGCTCACCCTGCATAAGAGTTGGCGATAACTGCAAAGTTGGACGTATTTCATAACACTATAGTTTCTACACTAAGTTTCTACAATGGCGCAGCTTACATGCTCTTTTTGGTACTACGTGCACCGATGTGCGAAAATGCCGATTCCAACGTCCGATATCGATGTTGAAGAAACATCAGCCGATATCAGATTCTGATATCAAATGGGCCAATGTTTAGGATAATAAAAGTGGAACCAAAGTACCTTTAGGTATATTTCTGTGGGCCTATTTTGCGTTCAGAAATTGGCTATCGGTCCATATATCCATAAAGAATGTAGTGAAATATTGGAATTCCGATACTGTAAGGAAATATACGCTACCTAAAACCGATGCCAGTGCTCCGATGACCGACGTAGACAAAAATAAAAACGTCGATCTTTGACGCATCATCAGTACATGCCGTGAATTTAGGTTTAGGAGCTAATGCTTTTGTTGTTTCATAACCTTAAATGCTGCATTAGAAACGGATCATACTCAAAAGATTAACTCTGGGTTAACATTTACGCAGACGGTTGATATTTCCGAACGTGCCGTTGAAGACAGCATTTGCTAAAGAAAGACTCCACAGATGCAGTTACTATCTGCGTAGTAATTTTTTTTTAATTCAGTGCCTACCGAAATTAAACTTATTAGCCTACTAGGCTGAAATCGTTCTAGAAACATTTGTTTAAGTGGTTATTAGATCAAGACTCTGAGCTTACCAATGCTGTTTAGCATTGTTATTTGGTTGCATTGTTGTCTAGTAGTCGTGCCTTAGGGCTTCGGGCAGATGACCAGGAGTGGTTAACGCTCGCTAAAACCCTTTGGACATTTTTGGAAACCCAAGTTTTCCACATTATTTTCGGTCTTTTTTTCTATTTTTTTTTTTAAATGTGTCATTTTTTGTGCGACCCGTACCCACCCACACGCGGACATCAGCTCTTGTGGTTTCAGGTTCGTCTTTTGCCAATTACTTCCTTGTAAATTCTACTGAAATAAACACAACTAAAGTGTGCTGTATTAAACAATATACCATAGCGTAGAGGTTAAACGGAAGTAGCTTTAAAGACTAACCTGGTGAGAATATAAGATAGGCTAATCTGAGAAAGAAAAGAAAAGAAATCTTCTCCTAACCAGATTCTACTTCTTCAGGCAACTAGTCTGAGTTATGTCACTATAGTTTGTTCCACATTATGTTTTCAGAAAATTGACTGGATGACGAGTCGTTTCCTTGCACTAAGAGTGCAAAAACATGTGTATATCACACTTGGAGACTATACAAAGTTACTGTTAGAGTTTACGAATGGGATGTTTACAGATTTCTTGCACTCGTAGTGGAAGAAAACGTGGCGTAATACAGTCAGTTTTCTGAAAACATAATGTGGAATAAAGTATATACAGCCGAATTAACCACCAATACCACACATAGAAAAAAGTAAACGGTAACAAGACGAGATACCCATACAGCAGTTGAAAAGGACGTTAATCCGAAATTGTCTTTGGTTTTGATATCGCGGTCGGGACTAAAAAAATCACTCCGGTTTAACAGGGTTAATTTTACGAATGCGTGCCTTACCATAAAAGTTTTTTTTTTAAATAGTAATTATAAGAAAAGAAGTAAGAAGTATAATATTTCTTATTGAGTACATTAAATTTTTCATGGTTAAAGTAAAAACTGAACATTGACATCGGATTGAATTGGCATGAGAATTATTTGCATCGGTTGGATCGAATCAGCAAAAAACTGTACTGGTCGATCATGAGCTTTAAATGCTTTTTCCCTATCTTTTTTTCATGGCTAAAGGTCTACAAACTCATTTTCAAAGCGGCTTGTCCAATGGGTATGAACGTTCTATATCTTTGCACGAATCATTTGTACGAAAATTGTGAATCGAAGTTTTGCGCTGATGTTCCGTGCATCCATCCGTCTGTCCGAGTTCTTTGACCTCAGTCCGAGTAAATCAATGAAGGGTACCTTGAGAAGGGCAATGCAATGGTGTACATGGGTAATGTAGGGTACGTGAATGCGTATCCTGTGTGAAAAAATCGTTATTTTTTTATCTAGGTAGCAAAAGAGGTCGCGAGATGCGTTTAACTTTTCCACGCCTTTTCAAGGGGCGATCAACTTCCTGTCGGGGGGAGTTGTAGGTGTGATAAGGGAGGTGAGGGGGAGTTGATGTAATTAAATGTTAAACTTTAAAGCCGATGGCTAGGAAAATGTGTAATGAAATAAACATGCCCAAATCGCAGTAAACTATATAAAATAAAGAGGAAAATAAGCCAAACAGCAAAAATCGTAAAATGTCAATCCGTCCGTCCGTCCGTCCGTCCGTCGTTTTTTTTTTCAACTTCGCAACGGTACCAGAAATTGACGACCACTGTTTACAACGTTCGATTCAGTGTCAAAAGTTAGTTAAATAACATGGCAAATTAAAACATCGTTACCTCCTGATAGCTAATAGACTTCTTCGACGTAACTAAATTAAATAATAACATTTCATCGTCGAATTGAAATCCTAAGGATTTGTATTAACGCAGCCGTAAAAACAAAAACATTTTAGCTTCGTTTAAAAGAGTCTTGTCGCATTGTTGCATGAATGAATATGGCTTACGGTCGAACCAAATTCTCCATTAGGCCTATCTGCTACTTACGGAACTAAAACTGCCGTTAAAAAAATTAGACCTAAAAAATGAAAATTAAAACTAAAATCACGTTACCATGGCAACGTCAAGATGCTTTGAGTCGCTGCTGGCTTTTTCAACAGCGTCTCTCCTGTCCCTTCCCTACTACCACTGATCTATATAGGCTACGTTGCGCATTACTTTGTAACACTAACTGTGTGCCCGGATCGAGGCATACCGTGTTGCACAAATGAATAGGCTTACTGTATATCAATCCAAATCTCCGTCAGTTACTACTTACGAAATGAAAGTTGTAAATTAGGCCTAGACGCTGACAATTACGCCTAAAATGTCAAATAAGCTTAAAAGCTAACACATTTTTAACGGGCAATTCTGATGGTTACTGCTTTTAGATTATATAATAGAGATAGCTGTTGCAATACGTGATAGAGAAGTGTGCGTCACTATTGGTAGTGGCAGAACTGTACAGAAGACCGGATGAGACTAGGTAGTTGCTGTAGCCCCTTGTTTTTCTTCCGTTCGTCGGAGTGGGATGACCCGGATTCCAGCTGGCAGCCCAGTACGTACCCCACCCCCCCCCCCCCTAGATTACTGATCTATCGTGGAGGAGTGGAGGAGTACCAGTGGAGGAGGACAGTGGCGCAGCTAGTCTGTTGTGCGCCCCTCTGTAAAAGTTAAAAGTGCGCCGTTCCCCCCACGAAAAGAAAATTAAAAACAGAAAATTTATCCCTAAGCTACTAAAACATAGCACGCTTTTCCCAATTTTGAAAATAACTTGGTCCTGCAGTCACATAACCCAGGATTAGACCAACGTTAGCGAATCCTAATGGGGGGGGGGGGGGGTGGACGTTATTGTGCGTCCCCTCTCACAAAAAAAAATTTAAGGTTTTTTTTTTAGGTGGTCCACAAATAACTGACGACCCAAGATTTTTTAAGTCCAACTTTTCTAGTTAGCACCCTCAAAACCAGGAGAGGATTGAAATCTTCCCGTTTCATTAGATTTGATTTCTATTCTCTCCCGGTTCTGAGGGGTGCTAACTAGAACACGTTGGATCGTCAGCTTTTTTGTGGACCCCCCTGCGTACACTTTTATTTGCAGTTCATAACATTTTATTCGTGCAGTATTTGTAACGCTAGTCGGCGTGGATTCATTTTTTGTTTTGTTTTGTATTTTATTAAGAATATTTAGCGCCCCAGTTAGTCCTGTTCATGGCCGTCAGTTTGGCACGACCAGGAGATAGTTTCTTCAGGGTCCAAATTCCGTTACATGAAAATTTTTATTTCTTGCTTTTGCCTCAGCAAATTCATTCGTAGAGCCATTTTTTTTTTTGGCATGCCTGCATGCCTGCCTTTAATGCTTAAAAGACAGACTAACGCTTATGCTACTCAGCCTTACAAAATTAATTAAAAAAAAAAATTCTTCATCATGACGTAATGGCGCCCAGCAATGCTACGGAGGCTGCGGGGGCTCACGCCACGCCACTGGAACAGGCGTTACAACAGTAATGTGGGGGCGGATTGGGTCGCTAGTTCGAATCCCGGTCACGCAAACCCAACGAAACGTTATGTGCATAAAAAATGTGGCAATTTCTAGTGTATAATTCTTGCTGTTTGCCTTCTTTTCTTCTTCCCTTTACGGAAAAATTTGTATTTACTATACGAGGCTCAACAAAACTTGGAAATGTTAGAAATTTAAAATGAATATAATTCGTCAGTTAGGGTAATAACTGGTTTTTAATATTAAAAATTATAGAAGCCTTGGAACGCAGAAGAAAATCACGTTATGCTATCAAACGAATTTTCGTTCTTTGAAATTTGTAGTCTAAAAAGCGGGCCATTAATAAGAGTTAAAAGTAGAATTTTGTATTTTTTTTAGTAGTATAAAGTTAAAGTTTATACTGCTTTTAAAGTTTTTTGTGTACGATAATTCTAAAAAATTTAATTTTGTAAAGTAAAATTTATAAAATAATTTTATGAACGAATTTTCAAAATCGTACATAAAAATTAAAAAAAAAAAACACACAGGGAAAACCATTACTTAACTAGGCTGTCATGGTGAAAAGAATACCGGACTGGTTCTGTAATTTTATCTACCCCAAAACAAAACTTTTTAAGGATTCTCGCCATGCTTTTCGGCCGTTTGAAGTCGTGAAATCAAATAACAAGCTCTTTCGCCAAGTTAATCCCCCCCGAACAATAGATCGAAGGTTAAGTGAAGTAGGCTATTCGAAAATTGCTCACTGCGCAATTTTCAATTATTTCATATAAAGTTTGAAGTCTTAGTCAGTGGGATTAGCTTGACGAAAGAGCTTGACGTTTGATATCACGACTTCAAACGGAGAGAGGGAGAATGCTGCAATGTAATTCCAATCGGAAATTCCTAGGATCTTTTACACGCCACAGCACGACATGAGCACGACACATCACTTGGTCCGTGTCTTCCCGAAAATGCATGGGGTGGCTGTGGTCAGACTCCAATTCGTGACTTCTGGTAAATTAAACAGCAGTCCTAAATCATCACACAACTTTGCCCCATACTTCTGTAGCACTTTCCCTGCTGGGTTTTTTTTTTATGTACCATACACGACCTTGAAAAATTAAGCCAAGTTTTTATTTTACTGCTTTAAAACATTACGTACTCTTTTCAACCTCGTCTAATGCGTAGTGCTTTTTAGTGGGCAAATTTCAATCTTTAAAACCGAAATTGTGTAATACTAACGAAATTTACGCTAGTTATGACAATTTTGGGTTAAAAAAATTAAAAAGCTACACAATATCCAAATAATTTTTCTTTTAAAAATAAAAATAACGGTTAAAAACGGTTAACGGTTAATAAATAAATGTATAGTTTGCCTGCATGAATTAAACTGAATATTTTCCCTGACAGAAATTTGTTCTCTGATCGTGAAATAAATTCATCCAATCACAACCTACTCAAGTGATGAGACGGCAGTAACTTTCGAAAGCTGCTGTGGTATTATCATTTTCAGTCGATGTTCATTGGCTGAATTTAACAATAAATTAGTAAGGAAATAACCTGTAGTTTTCATTGGTCGACGCCCTGTAATGCAAAACAAGCCCAGCACTATTTTAAGCCGACACCCCTTCTGGGCGTCACTCCTTCAAACTTCACAACATCGACATGTAACGACTGTTGCATTTATTTCAAATAAAAGTCTGTATTTTCCTTATCATAAACAATCTTGAATGCATTCCTTTCGAAATACGTAACCTAGAAACGCTTGTCATCACGCAGTTGTTTAAATTAAAATGTTAAATTTAGAAAAAAATTCATTCGGATTTTTGTTGTAACGACGCTTCAGTCTTCCTGACTGACGTGTTTGTCCTTTAACAAGCTCAGTAAAATGGCGACGTCATGTTGTGGAACCGCACCTAGTGAAGTATAGTTTTTACCGTGCACAATTTGAATTGGACGGTTAACGTAGGTTTATTTGCAAGCATGATTACCAAAAGTTTCGTAGCCATGCTGTCTTAATAATAATTAATACAATTTGTTTATATTACTACACAGTAAATTACGAAAAAAAAAAATACTGAATATAAAACAAATATAAAAAATTTAACATAAAACACAAAATGAGTGTATAATTCGGAGTGCACAAAAATGATATTTTTTATAAATAAATTTCTTGATGCCTTACACCATCTGAAACACTACCCTAGTCGGCACAAATTGGCAGGGACTTTTCTAGGGTCCCCTTTACAGTTATCGACTAGATCATCCTTCTCGCGTGGATACATATATATAATGAAAGTGGTCAATCCATCCAGCTAGAAGTCTTATCGTAGAACAATCCGTTGTTTCTTTTGCAATCACCATTATAATCACTGGAACTCACGCTGAACGTCTTTATTCTTAACTGGTCTCTAAGTCATTATTTGTACCACTACGTTGTCCAGAGCGTTCATTCTGAGAAGCTTTTTAGTCTTTGCTGTTCCAGTCAACTTCCGGTAATGGCCTCGACGCTCAAATGCTTTTACCTCGACGCTCAAATGCTTTTCAGATTGCTTTAGACAATCATGACTTCGAACGTGAGACAAGTTATCAATAAAGACGTGCAGTGCGAGTTCCAGTGATGATAACAGCACGTAAGCTTAAAATTTAACAACGCTCGATACATGTAGGATTGTTCTACGATATGACTTCAGTCTGGGTTCACGCTTTCATTGTATATACAGGGTAGTCCTAAAGTTTTGGCTTCCTCCTCTTGCGTCGTCGGAGTGATTCCAATGTGGCTATGATGAACTGTAATGAACTGATGTAATTTTCTCCCTCAATTTCCTCGTCCGAGTTCGATTAAACCGTATGAATGACAAATGAATTGTCTACTCTCCCCTTCTTCGCCTCCTCAACTTTTGGGACAGGTCAAGTAGTCACCACGTAGCAGTTTTAGATTCACGGGCCTCACTTCCCGCTGTTCCCCTCTTTTCCCACGGTGGAATTTCTCCCACCGACCCACCAACTCCGCAGTTTTCGTTATGGAAATACATCCCCGGACAATCTTGCCATGTCTTGGGATGTATAATATGCAATGTTAAACACGCTCCAGGACAACATTCGTAACCTGTCGTTGTTGAAACCATCCCAGTACATTGATGTCATTTCTTCGGATGCGCAATACACGTCGTAAAAAACACACCCCCGGACATGAATGCGGAGGTTTCTTTGTGGAAACGCATCCCAGGATATTCTTGCCACGTATTGGGATATGATCGAAAAAATACACCCCAGGATATTCTAGTGTCCTGTAATGCATAGTTTTCGTTGTGAAAAACACCCTAAGACATCATGCCGTGTCTTGGGATGTATAGGGTATCGCCCGCTTTCCGAGTGCTGGGATCGAACAATGTCGAGGGCACGAAGCGCCCGAGCCATTGTTGGATTCCAGCATGAGGAAAGCGGGCGATATCCTTCTTCTCACCCATTTTGACGCTATCAGTCCGACGTACATTGTTGAGCGCAAGTGAGCGCGAGTGGAATACATTGTTGCGTTTAGCCAGAAGAAAGTTGGGTAGAATATTCGTTAAGACGCAATGCTACACGCAACGAAAAGAAGCAACGTTTAGTTTTGAAAGCGGTTGCAATGCTGTAATTAACATGAATTTCAACGATTTTTTTTTACGTTTGAGGTGGCGTTGTTTTCAAAAATTCTTTCATGTAATTTATTATATTCGGTTCCTGTATTCCTTTTTGTCATTACGTTTGGAAAGCAGCAGTTGTGAATTGCTGAATGTTTTTATTTTTGTATCTGTTATATATGTTTTTTTTATTTGTTTCCGTAAATTTATTAGATTTGTTTGTATTCTTTCACTTTTCATTTATCGCAAACGGGGGCTGGAATCCACGTGGAGTGCTGGGATCCAGGATCACAGCCCTCCGCTGCGGATCCCAGCACTCCTCGTCCTCGGTCATTGTTGCGATCCCGTCGTGGTGTATTGTTATAAGAGGACTGAGAGCTTTAAAACGGGTGAGAAGCATGTGTAATATACAACGTAAAAAACACACCCCTGGACAATCTTAACGTTTCCTGGAATGCACAGTTTTCGTTGTGGAAACGCATCCCCGGATATTCCTGCCATGTCTTGGGATGCGTAATATACATCGCAAAAACACATCCCCGGACATTCTTAACGTGTCCTGGAATGTATAGTTTTCGTTGTGAAAAATGCATCCCAGAACCTTCTTATCGTGTCCTGGGATGCATAATAAAGAACTAACGAAAAGCAAAATAACAAGGAAATCTGTCCTTCAAACAGCAGCATTTTTTACCCATATTCTTCCACACGAACGTAGGATACGCCCCGTTATTTTAGAAACTGTAATTGTGCAAAGAATGTTATTATTTGCGTAACCGCTTACAGCCATTGTCCAATAGCATTGTCCCTAAGTAGTGTCCAGCGCACGGCAACGCTGACCTTGACGACACTTCGTGCAAATAGAGCATTTTACGAGTGACCATAAAACCTAAATACCAAGTCATTTCGTGGTAATTGCACTTTGAAAAGTTAGCTACACTCTGGCGTTGCAGTTTACAATTTTATGCGAATCGGAACACTTAGGGAAAAGACGTATTATTAAAGTGCATTATAGTGTCCCAACTGAAATTATTGTTCAGTTTAAAACATAGCCTAATGCGGGTAGCCTAGTAACAGCGTAAAACATGATGGTTTTATCGGCGTGTTTTAGCTGTTTAATAACGATTTTCAGAACCAACTACTTATTGCTGAATGCTATTAACGTCAAGGAATAATTCATCTTTAAAAAATGCATCACTGGCATTATTCAGGGTGAGTCAAAAGTATCGACCCAGTAGAGTTTACAGCCGCACGATTTGGTTTAGCCATCAAACAACCATCGATCGTTGGTCACCACGGAGGGGCCACATATTACGATCATTAAGAGGTGCCCCAGCCCTACCCCACCCCCCTTCAAATAAATTTTCTACTTTCGGTTCCTTTAGGAATAGGGCGTTGGTCCCAATTTGAGATATGTGCGGGCAGTTAATTCATGGTAAATGCAGAAAACAGCATGCAAATCGGTCAACAATAGCATGAGCTATGACCAAAACTCGTTAGTGCAAATGTTAGCTTCAGTGCATAAAATTATACCCTGAACAGTTTTGTTTAATGGTTGATGGCGTGTAATAAAGTACAGTAGGAAATAGCAAACGTAACGAAATTGATAAGGGTTCGGCTAGGACATGTTTGTGCAGGTGTTTGTAGCACATGTAACAAACTGGTGTTCAACCGTGAAGCGCCTATCGAGGTTCGAACAAATATTTGAACAAATGTGCTGTCTGCCATAGAAACGTACTGTCTACGTCAACTAGTGACTGGTGCCTCCCTTCCCGAAATCAGTAAGCAAGAAAGAAGCCCTTTCTTGGACACTCAGGGAAATAGGTATTGAGATCAAGCATGGTTGCTCCCGGCCCTGCCCCCCTTAAATATTCCACTTCCGGTTCCTTTAGGTCGATTGCTAGTGACTACATGTGCACAAACATGTCCTAGCCGCACACTCATCAACATCGTTACGTTTGCAATTACTTACTGTAGTTATTACACGCCATCAACCAATTCACACAACGACGCAGGGTATTATTTCACGTACTGAAGCCAACAATTGCACTAATGTGTTTTGGTCATAGCTCATGCTATTGTTGACCGATTTGCATGCTGTTTTCTGCATTCACCATGAATTAACTGCCCGCACATATCTCAAATTGGAACCAATGCCCTATTCCCAAAGGAACCGGAAGTAGAAAATTTGTTTAAGGGGGGCAGGGTCATGGGGCACCCCTTAACGGTCTTAATATGTGGCCCCCTCCGTGGTGACCAACGATCGATGGTTGTTTGGTGACTAAACCAAATCATGCGGCTGTAAACTCTGTTGGGTCGATACTTTTGACTCACCCTGTAGATTAAATTGAAGTTTATTTTCTTTTATCATAGTTTGTATTATATTTTTTCGCAACCGTCTTCCCCACGTGATCATTTGCTCTTGAGGTGGGGCTTCTGGGTGGTTTCACCCCTTTCATTATATATACAGGGTGATTCATAAAGTATACTGAGAAATTACAACATATGATAGGCATATATGGTTCTATAGGCCTATACAAATGTACACAATTTGTTAGGACTGTAAACTCCCGTCCAAATAAAGCCTTGTTTATAATCTCTGTGGAAATCGATGGCACAAACTGTAGACCTGAACGAGACACGGAGACAAATCATACCGGAGGTGTGGTTGGGGGGGGGGGCGCCAGGAGCAAGAATACATCGTGGAACTAAACCGACAGGAAGGAAGTTTAGTCACTTTATGAATTTCGTTATAAGTTGCACACAAAAAAAAAATAGGGTCAACTAAATTTAACTCACTGGGGAAGTGAACGGGTAGCAAACTGAGTTAAAATGAAGTTTAGAAACCACGGAGAAAAAAATATTAAAAAAAACATTCATCCTGTATTTTGAATGTTGTAAATATTTTTCCACACACAGGGTTTTTCATTTGTTTAAATTTTTTTGCGACAGTCTTCCATCCGCGGTTATCTGCTCTTGTGGTGTGGATTTGTCACTTTTATTTAGATTTTCTTCAATTCAACAACTTATCAGGGAAATGAAAGTTGAGAAAGTTGAATTTTTGCTGAGCTAAAATGAAGTTGAGAAACTCACGGAGAAAACAAGAATCCAAAAAAAAAAACCTCTTGACTGTGGTTTGTCAACTTTATTTTAACTCAATATACCTCCCTAGTAAGAAGTTGAATTGAGTTGACCTTATTTTTTCTGCTACAATTTACCAATTCGTAATAAAATTGACAAAACCCACACACCTGCTGCCCACTGATAACTTGTGTTTGGGGCTAGTTCCAGTTTTTACGTTTTAACCTTTTATATATACGTCCTTTGTGAAAAAGGAGAAAAAAAACAGGTCTGAAAATTAAAAATTTTGTGTGGATTGTGAGTTCGTGCCTTGTCAGGGGACACCTTTAGCTTCCTAATGACGTCCACTCACAAAGTAAAATTACATATGCGTAATGGTGGCTTACTGTGTTACGTTATGTCTATAGGCTATGGTCTTCGCTGTTTGCGACGATTTGTGTAGGCTATATTTATTTACTTTGAAATAGCCTGAAAGATTTTGTGCTACCTGCTATAAGTCTGTCCGTTCCAGTTCAATATCAAACTTATATAATAGACGTAGTATTCAAATGACATTACTTGTCTGTTGATGCCCTGAAACTTAGAAAGGTTCCATTCATGAAGGATCTGCATCTTTGTGCATCTTTGTGCCTGCCTTCGTGTGTAGGTTTGACTGAACAGTATCCAACACTTTAGCGGATAATTAGGAGTTCAGCTGGTATCGTGCACAAGTAAGAAGGACACTGTGTATGTTTCAGGAGGTCAACCTTCCATCTTCAGGTAAAAATAAAACTCTTAACACATATTAAAAATTATGGCAGTATTTGCCGAGTCACAGTCTGTGTTTAGGCACATGGTCCAGACCTAAAATTAATATATATATATATATATTTCTACATACCAAATGATAATTGTTGCCAGATGAGCGCCCGGAAGTAGAGTGGTTTCAGCAGAATAACACCGGGAGGCAGCGGCGTCGTGTGATTTTGAACAACATGACCAGGTCAAAATTAAGTAAGGTTGTTTAGGTACTTGTTGAATTTGTTGGGTTGTAGGCTGTTGATGACAGGAAAATATTCTTTAAGAAATTTACTTTCTGGGAATTAATCATTGTAAACAGGAGGTAGACGAGAATGGATAAGGTTCAGGTTCAGGTTTATTCTTGTCCGCCCTGGTGTTTTTCTCTGTATAAAGCATTTCGGTCCTACCCAGGGCAGGTGCATGCCCTGTTAAGAGCTTTTAGAGAGATTCCTGTTTTGAAACAGTGTTGAACTAATGAACTGGATTCAGGATGCAGTTTGGAATACGATCTGTGGGAATTGAGCCGTTCTTGGAGCCTTTGCAGGCTCTGACTTACACTATAACAGGCCCCACTTGTGCTTTCAGCACATGGTGTACGATATACCGTATTTTCTATTTTGCTTTTCTGATCTATTTTTTAAAATTATTTTCCGTAATTTTCTATCAACCGTAGTGTCCTTCTTTCTTGTGCACGATACCGGCTGTAACTCCAAATTATTCTTATGTAGCGTTGCAGGTGATAAAAACCAACAAATGAAGCGTTTCAGTTTTAGCGTTTATACAGTTTTTCTCCAGTATCGAAGCGAATCATTCCTTAAACGTGTTACCGTACGATTTAGGAAAAGAATAGGAATAGGTAATGTCGGTCAGTAAGCTTACAGCTTTTTTTAAGCCCAAGCAGCATATGTTAAGAGGAAGTTACCACCATCAACTACTGTAACCTCCCAGATATAAAGTTGAATTCACCATTGCCGGCTAACACATCTCTTTATAATTGCGGCACTTGGTGTAAAATGAAGGGATATAGTCCGAGCATTTAAATGGTGTTTCCCTAATATGGAATCTATAGTCTTTTCTCGGAGTGATACAAAATTCAAGGGCTACATTTAAATGTTTTTTTTTTCCAGCAGGTACGCATTCTTGAGCAGCTTATATCGATACACCTATAAATAAACCTCTGTAGTCTGAGCATTTATACGTGTTTTCTCCAGTATGGATGCAAATATGTCTTTACTTTATAGATGGGATTCACATACAAACGAAGAAGGTACTTTACTAATTTAGTCCATTATTTAAAGGAGCCTTTTCACTTTTTCCACCTTCAGATACAGCCCCGTAGAATCTTCGAGCAATATAAAGAAAATAGCGGTAAATTAACAAAAGAAACAACACTTCGCAGCAGCGCCGCGAATTTTCATAACTAAAACGAGATCACGCGACCGACATCAGCCTACTGGATGACGGAAAATCTGGAATGTGAATGCTGTGTGCAGGATTGGCGCCTTTAATGGTTATGGATCTGAACTATGAACTGCAGTAGTCTACAGTTTCAACAAAGGTCAGCCTCACTACGTTAGACGTTAATAATTAAATTAGTTGGTACCCAGTACAGTTTATGGTATTAATACGGATACCATGTGAAAATTCACAAGAATTCACGTTGAAAATTGGGTACCCGTGGTCTAGTTTCAGTGTTAAATAATGGATGCATTACTAAACAAATGCATTTATTACAGACGAAATCCCTGGTTGTCGGTTAGTTACTGGCAGTAAAGCAAGGGAGCACGTAGCAGCCTTCGTCTAGGTATAAGCATGGCCTAAATACAAGCGTTTCTTGACGCACGTACTCGCGAAAGAGGAAAAGAAAACTGGTTTTCTCCCATAATGGTTACCATAAACCACTACAAATTAGTGGCATGACAGATATGGTGTAGGCTGAACTCTTTCCGCGTTAGCCGTGCGCCAATCCTACCTTTTCTACCATCCAGCTATTACCATGGATTATTCAATAGAGGAATCCGTAAATAGCGCAAGCTGTTTGGTCATTCTCTACCTTTTTTTTTTTGCGCAATCGTGAACACACCCACGCTGTTTTCTTTTATGCCTTAGCATGTACGCGCGTCAGGAAACACTTCTACATGTACAGAACGTCACGCCATGCAAGCTGAGGAAGAAAGGAAAACAACGTTGTGTGTCTATGGTCACGCGGAAAAAAAAGTTAGAGAATAACCAAGCAGCTTGACCCATTTACAAATTCCTCTATTGAATAACCAGTTTGATAATAGCTGGAGGGTAGAAAGGATAGGATTTACGCGCGGCTCTTGTGGAAAACTTGAGCCTATACGCCATCTTTGACCGAGGGTACACGGAGGTTTCTTACGTCGCTTTACCTTATGTCGACTTGAACTCGCATCGCTTTAGGAGAGAGGTGGTTACACGGAGGTTGTAGTTGGAGTGAGTTAAAACGACAGCGGCGGTTCCTGCGTCACGTTTATCTAATCCACCCCATCAATCAAACCCCTCTTTATTGCCAAGTCCCTATTCAGCTAGCTGGCTTTCGACTTCGTTTTAACGAAGTGACAGGTTGCCGTCCTAGTTTCGTGACGTTTACACGCGCACTTTTCAACCAATCACAAGAAAGCAGTCCTTAGAGCGACGTAGAAAATGGGTTTTAGGTGTGTACACGTAGGTTGTTAAAGCGCTTCAAATCCTTACGTCGACGTAACGAGGTGGTTTGAGATAAAGCGACTTGAAAGTGAGGTTAGGTGGGTACGCGGAGGTTCTTAAAGCGCTCTAAGCACTACATCGACATAAGCAACGTCGACGTAAGATAAAGCAACGTAAGAAACCTCCGTGTACCCTCGGTCTTTGTCATCATCATTTTTAAATCGCCGGTGGTGATATAGAAAGAGCGGTAGTACAAACCCGCGATTGCATTAGAAAATTTGTTGCAAAAAAGTTTTTCGGAGGAAATTTTTTTCATAACTTGAATCATTTTCTAAACTTTAATTTTTTTGCAAAACTAATTTTTTGCAAAACTTTAAATTTTTGGAAAAATTGTACAACTTTTTTTGTAAAAATTTAATTTTTTGGCAAAACGTAATTGTTGAGGAACTTGCGACGGTCCAAGAATTTAGTTCGTCTTGCGACGGTCCAAGAAT
>JAHWFP010164921.1:0-10082 GCA_023313725.1 Lithobius niger | reverse complement strand
TTTTAAAATCTCCAGGTCCGTAGAAACAGTTATTCCTTTTTCCCCCCACAATTGAGGGGTAAAAAAGTAGTTTCTTCCCACTGTGTACAAGTTCTTGCTGTGTAAAATACAGTAATCCGTAGACTTTCCACACTTACTGCGTATTTCTGGCTTCTTTCCACCGTGTTTGAGTGCGTGCGATGCGAGCTAATTTACTGCGTACGAGACTTTCCACACTGGTCACATTCAAACAGTTTCTTTCACTTTGCACGGGTTTCTGCTGGGTTAAGTTACAGTTGACCGCAGATGACTTCCCACACTCACAACGGATGGCCGGTTTCTTTCCACTTTGAACGAATGTGTGCGATGTTAACAATTTTCCTGCGTACGAGACATTTCACACTTGCCACAATCAAGCGTTTTCTTCTCACTGTGTACAGGTTACTGCTGCGTTAAATTACATTAGACAACAGAAAATTTTCCACACTACCTACGTTTGACTGGCTTTTTCCCACTGTGAAGGCGTGTGTGCGATGCTAGGTTAAATTTCTGCAAACGAGACTTTCCACACTTTCCACATTCAAACGGTTTTTTTCCACTGTACAAATGTTAGGGCTGCGTTAAATCACAGTTGACCGCAGAATATTTTCCACACTGACAACGTTTGACCGGCTGCTCACCACAGTGTGCGAGTGAACACTCAATTTTGCTCACTGTACCAGTCTAGAGCTGGTTTTATAGTTCAATGGTACCAATTGCTCCAAACCGTTCACAAACTCCCGTTTTAAAGCAGTAATCCTTCTAACACACGCTATCGACAGGCATTTATCGACAAGCATTTATAGTTCATTCACTTACATCAAATCTTTCGAAATCACAATAGTTTTTTGGCAACTAGTCAATGTTTGAGGAGCTCTGTCGTCTCCTCACCTGGCTCCGATCGCCGCCATTTTCGCCTAATTAGGGACCTCATTGCACACTTTATTCATGGATTTTTTTAGAGAAGAATTAGGGACTTCTTTGCTGACTTTAATTGGGGACCCTTTTTAGAGATGGATTAGGAACCTTTTTAGAGATGTGTGGAGTCGTCACTTGTGTGCTCCACAATGGCAGCCATCAATTTCATGTCTATATGTTAACCCTACCAAGATAACCCTTTAACCACTAAATAGGCTGTTCCATAATTGTATATTGTCTTAAGTGTATCACATGACTTACCTGTATTTAAAGAGCAGTAAACAGGAAGTTCGCTGTTTTATCAGCTGTAGCCTACACTCTGGTAGTCCGTGTGTTTATTACCATTGGTGCCCACGCTGGGCTAAGGTGTGTCCCCGCCTAGGACATCACAGTTGGCGACGAGTCCGGTACCTTTGGTAATCTTTAAAAACTTAAGCCTAAACTGATAGGTCTTCAACCACATCTTTGCTCCATATTTGTGGTAAGTTGCAAATTCTTTTCATTTTGGCAATGAAAATTAGTGCTCTGAATTCCTATCAGAGTTTAAACTTTTTCAAACAGTGTTATTTTGACGTGGTAGTGCTGTGTGGTACGAAATGATAATAGTTAAATTTAGTACCTTAACAACTAGAACCGAAGTGGGCAATTGGATTTATTATGGTTAATTTTACCTTGGCAGTGTTCTAGAGCGACGCACTGGCGTGTCCGCACAGGCAGTACTATAAACCTGAAGGTTAAAAAAATGCGCTGCTAAATTAACCCTTGTAAATTCGATTGTGCCATTGCCCATATTCGGGCTAGTGTGTGCCGGTGTAAAATTTAACACCGTAGGTTTATGCTTAAACTTAGTGAAATCTGGTCTGTGCTGAGGCTTAGGCCAGAAGTGTTGTTTTGTAAAACGTTGCAAATGGTGAACGTAAAACATTTTTTTCAAAGCCTAGTCCCTTTAAATTTAACTTGTAGGCAGTTAATTTATACAACTAGGTAGGCTACAGTCAAGCTTGATTTATTTCTGTGTTTAAATAAGTGACCGGTAGTCTTGAGTGCTCCAGTTTAATCCTTGCATGTTATTTGATTGTAATTAAATTTAATTAAATTTAATTTTGTAGGCTTATGCCAAAGACAGGTGTCGGTAGCAAACCACCTGTAACTGCTAAAGTTAGCAGTGAAAGTGAAACTGAAAATAATTCAGTAGTGAACGCAAGCGTTAATAAAGCTAGTTCTAATTTAAATCTAAAATGTGGAATCTAGTGATAGTGAAGACGACGTCAACATGGGATCGTCTAAAACCGCTGGTTTATTTTCGGAATTCGATTGCGAGTCTGACACATGGGAGAAATACTCCAGCCGAATTCGTTACTTTTTTTTAGCTAAAGAAATACCATCAACCAAGCAAGTTAATTTTCTAATGGCATCTGTGGGCCAGAAAATGTTTGATAGAATTCTTAATATCCTCTCACCTGATTTGCCGGACTCATTAACATTTGATGAGCTCGTTAAAAAAGTTTTAGACGACATTGAGCCAGTGCCCTCAGTGGTATCTGGGCTTGTTAAATTCTTTAGAAGATCGCAAAAATCAGATGAGAGTATCGGGGAATATTTAGCTGCCTTAAAGCTAATGACGAATTATTGTGACTTCGCAAAAATTAAGGACATTAACAGCGAAATGATTAGTTGTTGAAGCAGACTCTGGATTTAAAGGCTACAACATCCTTAGCTTTATCCTTAGAATCTGCTGAAACAGACCAAAGCGTTTTGAGAAGCCATTCTAAAGCTGTTAACTACGTAGCTAAAAAATCGGGCAAAACATCAAGTAGGCCTAAATCCACTAAGGATTTCATTTGCTATTGTTGCGGCAAAAATGGCCACGTGAAAACACGTTGTAAATATCGAGACTATACTTGTGGCCGTTGCCACACTGTCGGCCATTTAAAAGTCGTGTGTCGAAAAGCTAGTCATTCGAATAGAACTTTAAAATCACTCGACCACCCTAAAGCAAGTTCTAGAACAAATTTTAAGGCTAGGCCGAACACAAAACAAAAGTATAGCTACAAAAAACGCGTCAACAAACTCGAACGCGATAGCGAAAGTGACAGTGAAGAAGGCCAGGATGTTGAAGCCGAAAATTCAGAGTCTGGTTCCGGGTCTGATAACGATTCAGACAACGACTATCTTGTACTGAAAAATAATACTCTTGGACTGAGTCAGGCTGCGGACCAGATTTCAATTCCCCTACAAACCAATAAAATAATAGTAGTAGTTAATTCTATGAAAATCCATAAATGGAAAATGCCAGTCTGCCGAAATGGTGTCAAGCTAGAAATGGAACTTGATTCCGGGGCAGATGCATCCATTATCCCTATTGAGTGGCATCAAAAATATTTTGCGGACTGTCCTTTAAAACTCAGTCCGTTACTCGATACACTCATACACTGACGGAATTGAGAACACTATTTACACTGTAAGTCTGAAGGTTGAAGTTCAAGGTCAAATCGAACATTTGGATGCTTTAGTTTCAAAATTATATAAACCTGCATTAATGGGAAAGGATTGGCTTTCTATTTTTCGAGTTAATTTCCATCCTTTTTACGACCTACAAACGAAAGTGAAACCTAAGAAAAGTGTTAAGAAAATTAAAACTAGCATTTCGCCAGTTGACACTTCCGAAATAGTGAAGGGTTTCCCGGAGCTATTTTCTGAAGGCATGGGTAAGTTTAAGAATTTTAAAGCAAAAATTCATTTAAAACCTGATGCCAAGCCTGTGTACAGTCGTGTAAGACCGGTTCCGTTAGCACTCAAAGAAAAGGTTAACCAAGAAATTCGTAGATTGGTTGGCCTTGGAATTCTAGAGCCTGTGGAAACTTCTCAGTGGTCTACGCCGATCGTCATAGTTCACAAAGCGGATGGTCAAATCCGAGTGATTGGTGATTATAAAACCACCGTGAACCCTCAACTCGAAGTCGACCACTATCCGGTTCCCACGGCCGCAGAATTATTCAGTGAATTAGCAGGCAGTGACACTTTTTCCCTTATCGATCTTAAGGATGCATTTCTGCAAATTGAACTCGACAAAGAGTCACAAGAAGCTTTGACAATAAATACACCCCTGGGTTTGTTTAGATGGCTTCGCGTACCCCTGGGCCTGGCGTCCAGTCCTGGAATTTTCCAGAGGGTAATGACTCAAGTCACCAGTAAAATCCCCAAATGTCTCCCGTTTTATGATGACATCCTGGTGAGCGGGAAGGGGGGTGAGCATGACGAATCGTTAAATAAACTGTTAAATGCTTTACAAGATGCAGGAGCCAAACTTAGGATCGAAAAGTGCAAACTGTCGCGGCCTGAATTAAAATATTTAGGCCACATGATAAATGCAGAAGGCCTGCATACACTCCCTGAGGTTATCGAAGCAGTCACAAACGCTCCTAACCCAACTTGTATTCAAGAGCTACAGAGCTTTCTGGGTTTTGTAAACCATTACTCAAAATATCTACCAAATCTCGCTCATATTCTGTCACCAGTAATACGTTTGTTAAGCCCAAGTGTGAAGTGGGTTTGGGGGGCAGAATGCGACCGAGCCGTGAGTAAAGTAAAAGAATTATTTCTTAAATCAAAAGTTCTGGTTCATTACGATCCGAAATTAAAGCTCAAGCTCGTTTGTGACGGCTCACCCTACGGAATTGGCGCGTGCCTGATGCATGTCATGAAAAACGGTGAATCACGGCCGATAGCTTTCGCTTCACGTAAACTCACTCAAGCGGAAAGAGGCTACTCGCATTTTGACCGGGAAGCACTCAGCGTGGCTTGGGGATTGAAACGGTTTCATGAGTACGTTTATGGTCAGCGATTCATACTGCAGTCTGATCAGAAGGCTTTAGTTTGGATTTTTGGCCCTAAAAAAGGAATACCGCAGATGGCAGCCGCCAGGGTTCAGCGTTGGGCAGTGATGCTTAATGCTTTCGATTACGAATTCGAACACATTCCCGGTAAACTTAATTTGACGGCAGACGCTTTATCGCGCCTTCCCCTCCCAAATACCGAGGAATTCAAGAAAGCAGAAGAGCAGTACAATATTCTTGCTTTAGAAACTATTTCTAATCTTCCAGTTTTAAACGAGACACTCGTTCTTGAAAGTAAACGTGATAAAATCCTTTCAAAAGTTTATCGTTATGTGAACCATGGTTGGCCTGACAAATGCGAAATTCCCGATCTGTTACCGTACTTCACACGTCGTGCTGAAATCTCTGTCGAAAACGAAACCTTATTTTGGGGGTATAGAGTCCTGGTGCCGACGCTCTTGCGGAGACAAATCTTGAAAGATCTACACAGTGCTCACTTAGGCATAGTTAAATTGAAAAGTTTAGCTAGACAAAAAGTCTAGTGGCCTAAGATTGACTCTGACATTGAAAATAAAGTCAAATCATGCCAAAATTGTCAAGAGTATAAAGATACTCAAACGTCAGGTCCAAAGCATACGTGGGAATATCCACTAAAACCAAACAATCGCTTACACGCTGATTTTTTGGGGCCGATGGACAATTACATGTTTTTCATTCTTGTAGACGCACATTCAAAAATTCCTTTTGTGCATAAAATGAAATCAACAACGTCCGCGCGTGTCATTGACGTTTTAAACAATCATATAGCTTTATATGGTTTAATGGACAGCTTAGTTACCGACAATGCTGCCCAATTTTTGTCCGCAGAATTCCAAAATTGGTTAAAATCCAACGGAATTAGGCACATGACCGGGCCAAGTTTTGCGCCTTGGACCAACGGTTTGGCTGAGGTATACATCCGTAATTTCAAGAGAGTCTACAAATCCGCGCGGCGACAGAGGTCTACTATTCAAGAGAGTATAAATTCTTACTTGTTATCAGCACGAATCACTATCTCCGCTACCACGCAAGCAACACTCGGAAAATTATATTTTAACCGAGAATTACAGTCTCGGCTGGATTTATTGTTCCCAGACCCTCTTGCAGCCGTACGCCGTAAACAATTAAAACAAGTACAGAGCACCCACCATCGTGAGTTGAAAACGTATCAAATAGGTGAAAAGGTTTGGTATCGTGACTTTTCAACGACAAATGATAGGCTATGGTCAGTCGGTATGGTTAACCAAAAATGTGAAAATCAGTCCTATACTATCGTTGATACTAATGGTAATACGATTCGCAAACATCGCGAACAGCTAAGGTTACATACCGCGGAAAATGATTAAACAGAACAGCCTCCAAACGCACTTGTTTCGACGGCGAAAAGCAGTAATTTCTCCATGCATAATGAGCAAGATCACTCAAATTTCGAACGCATGTCTTTTGGCGGCAAACAACGTGAAAAGCCAAGTTTCGCTGACGTAGTTCCTGAGCGTCGATCGCTCGGCCAATCCAGAAAGTCAATTTCTGTTACTGAGGGAAAAATTCCACCAATCCAACAGCTTGAAAAATCACCTGAGAATTTACATCGCAAGTCACCAGGTGGCAGGAAATCTCCAGCGAAATTACCCCACACACACGAAGTGGATGAGTCTGCTAACGTAAATAACCAATCACCTTTGGCTACTACCAGCGCCCCTCTTGAAGGAAATTCTAAGCCAGAAAGGTCGCAATCTCCATCGATTATTACGTCACCATCCACTAAGCAATCACCACCGAAGCCAGGTCATGCTAACAAAAAAGCGAAACCGAATCCCAATAAACGCAAGGTTGTGCTATCACCAACACAGGTTGATATTGCAGCGCAGCTTCAAATGCGCATCGTTCAAAGAGACTGCGTAAAGCTCCAGACAAGCTCAATTTGTAGTTTTTTTTTGCAAAATTACCATTTGGCTACAACTTCTTCGTTTTTTTTTGTTGTAATCCGTTATATGTGAATTAAATGATAGTTCTTTTTAAACTGTAGCGAGTAACGCTAAAAACGTTTTGTCCCCTAGTTGTTCGTGCAGAGAATTGCCTCTGTTAATTGTAAAAATGTCCACCTTTAAAATTAGGTAAAAATGTAAGTGTATTTTGTTGTTCGTGTGAAAAATTGATTTCACGATTTTATCCTCTTTGTATCTTTTTTGTCTTTTCATGTACATAAATACTTCCGACATCGGAACAAAAAATTGCTTGGAGCCGCAATTCACACTCCGGTGAAGCCTAATCCAAAGCAACTTCTTTGGCATCGAATTCTTGATGCCAGATGTTCGTCCACAGCAACGCTGTAGCGTTTCAGCTGCAGAAATGGTTGCTGCAAAAAGAAAATTAACCAAAAAAGGCTACGAAAAATTAAAACAACAACATTGAAAATTTAAATTGAATTTATTGTAAAATTGCTCCAGAAATCAAAACAGAAATTTAAAACTGGCAAGTTTTCAGCCAGTTTATTAATGTTTAATTTTTTGCTTAATCATGTACATCTTCAGTTCTTTATTTTGTAAAACAGCTTTCAAAAATAGTGTTTAGTTTTCCTCGAAAGCGAAAAATTATGTATCTTTCTTTAAAAATAGGTAGTGCACTAAAAAATACATCTTGCCTTCGTAATCATAATTTTATTTCCAGCAAGGCTTAGATTTTTTTTTTTCTGTTTTTTTTTTCGCTCGCTGCATTGTGGAGTCGTCACTTGTGTGCTCCAAAATGGCAGCCATCAATTTCATGTCTATATGTTAACCCTACCAAGATAACCCTTTAACCACTAAATAGGCTGTTCCATAATTGTATATTGTCTTAAGTGTATCACATGACTTACCTGTATTTAAAGAGCAGTAAACAGGAAGTTCGCTGTCTTATCAGCTGTAGCCTACACTCTGGTAGTCCGTGTGTTTATTACCATTGGTGCCCACGCTGGGCTAAGGTGTGTCCCCGCCTAGGACATCACAGATGAATTAGGGACCTTTTGCAAATTTTAATTAGATACCTTTTACTCAACTCAACTGTTACTGCTACATTATTAAAACATTTACTTTAAAAATCTACTAATTTCAAGCTGTTATCAAGCATCTAGGGGTGTGTCCTTCAGGGTACTTTACTACCCATAACTCGTGAAGCGTTAGTCTTAGAATAAAACTGCTTTGAATGTGCCTACCAGGGCACAAACGTTTAAATAGTTTTCACAACTAATGGTTCCACAACTAACGGTTTTTTAATTCAATATTTGGTATTCTTTCTATATACGAATTTGGCAATATTAATAACAAGTGTTTACCATTCTCACATGGCCACAATGTCGGGTGAAGACGAAAGTGAAGCAATTAATTATATGGACACAGCGCTACTGAAATGTCTCAATTGTCGAGGTGGGATCAGCCGTTTTGATTGTTCATCTGGCTTGTTGGGTAGCCCGTCAATCGGAATGTTAGCAGTGTTTTAACATGGCCCTCGTGTTTCTGTCGACATTATGCCTGTAAATTAAGAAAGTATTTGATCTTTGACCAAGCCTAGAGAACTCGTTGTTGTAAAATATCACAATTTTCGTAGATTCGGAGAATTGAAAAGTGTTGCAAACTATTTCCGTTAGTTGATGCAAGCTTAAGCTTTAAAAAACTGTTCCTTGACCTGCTCAACTACATTTAGTGATCCGTATTTTTAAAACAGAAAATTCTCATACTCTGTGTTTATGGTAAATTAGTCTTGTGGTGTATTTTCAGGCCTATTTTCGTTTTTTTTTTAGAATGGACCCTTGAACTGATCCAGGAGGGTACTTATGGAACCTTTTTTCAGGGTCTTCAGGAGCCTTTTTTGATTTCTTCAACCTAACCCCAACTCCAGACTCTCCAGATGTTGGACACTGTGCATCACAGTAGCCTGCGTCTGGCGACTGGGGCATTTCGAACGTCTCCAGTGGTCAGCCTCTATGCTGAGGACTCGGAGCCACCTTTGTCCATTCGTCGGCGACAGCTTGCCATTCAGAATGCTTTGCGGTTGCGTGCTGTGCAATCCAGTCAAGCTTGGTCCATGGTTTTTGGGGCAGACTTGCGAGTCGGTAGACACAGCGTGGGTAAGGGTGATATCCGCGATAGGCTCCACAGTCCTGTCAGGAAATAGCCTTTGAAATACCCTGCGTCTTGAGGCTTGGTAGGATGCCAGTGGCCCCTTGGCTTGTCCCAGGTGGCATTTTCATTTTCGCTCTGGCGTCTCTCCCGAAGGGTTCCACTCTACCAGCAAGGTACTTGCAGGAGTTCCGGCGGCTGTGTTCTCAGTACTCCGGTAAGGGGTCACGGTTGCCCATCGCCTTCCATCAGGCTATTCTGTGTTGTCTACAGAGCTTTTGGATCTCGGTTTGGCAGTGGAATGGATCCTTGACCTTCAGGGCACGCATTTCATTGTCTTTAGCGATTCCATGAGTGCCCTGGAGTCCTTGGCGAATTACAATCCTCAGAACCCCTTGACACAACGTGTCCAAGCTTTGCTTTCCTGCTTGCCTGGCCGGTGGAAAACCGTGCTTTTCTGCTGGATCCCGAGCCATGTTGGGATAGGTGGAAATGAGCAAGCGGTTTCTGCAGCGAAAGGGGCCATTTCTGGCCCGCTCCGGAGGGATCTCGGCCTTGTTCTCTCAGACGCCTTTCCAACTCTGCGTCTGAGGTTACACGCTTTTTGGCAAGCTTTGTGGGACAGTCAATTCGGTAATAAGTTGCGTGCTATTAAAGGCACTGTTGAGGAATGGCACTCGGCGTGTCGCCGCAGTCGCCGTGAGGAGGTGGTGTTGGCCCGTTTGCGCGTTGGTCACACTCGACTTACTCACTGTTTCCTTTTGCGGGGGCTTGACCCTCCTGAATGTTCTTGGTGTCGACAGCCACTTACGGTCCGGCACTTCCTTGTTGATTGTCACCATCTTGATGGTGTTCATCGTCGTTTCCATCTTCCTCAAGATTTAGATTAGGGGTTTGAATAATATCTCTGTAATGTGTGGTGCAGTGGCAACCCGGACCACTGCACTGTGACTGAGGTTGGCGCTAATGACCAAGCTGTCGACGCACCATTAAGCCTCATCTCCCCCCCCCATCTTCCGCATGACATTGCGCGTCAATTGGGTGATAAGTCTGTCCTCCTGTCCGGTGTTTTTCAATTTTTGCAGGAGGTATAGATGTATGACAAGATTTAGATTAGGGGTTTGAATAACATCTCTGTAATGTGTGGTGCAGTGGCAACCCGGACCACTGCACTGTG